>JAGXJF010002756.1:0-52068 GCA_019208055.1 Stipa capillata | reverse complement strand
ATAAGATGCTGAAAATCTAGTTCTCCATCTCCCAAAAGTGATTAACTTTCAATCGAAAGAACTGAATATAGATAAATATATATACTGGTAGTTTTTGACCATACCAAGTGTTGCGTGTTTTATAACACCACTAATCTCTTTTACCATAATAATGTAACAAATATCAATATGATATCGAGGGTATAAACACACATGTCTTAACTAGATAAATTCTAAAATTATGGTCCGCAGGCACTCCGGATCATTTTTGAGGCTCGAATTGGCAGCGCACACGGCACATTGTCGGCTCAATTGTCGCGCGGCACGATAAATGTAAAAATGGCGCAGCAATTCACGGCCTACGAAACTTGGCGCCAACCCGAAATCAGCTCTCTAGAAAATTCGAGCAAAAGACTAATAATCCCACCCATCACGCCCCGACGTGGCCACGTCGACCCCAAACACTCCTTCCTTCCCTCATCCCTAGGAAAACCACTCCCACACCTCCTTCCGCCACGCACGCCCGGCCGCACTCGCTCCACCTCCACGCACAGCCACGACTTCTCCCTCCTCACGCGGCCGCGACTTCCTCCTCCACCGCCAGCCACATAACTCCCTTTCCGGCTACGACTCCCCCGCAACACCAACACACGTCCTGCGACCAAACATAGCCCGCCGTCCAGTACGCCGTCGGCCACGACTTCAGACCTACCCTGCCTCCCGCTCACCTACTCATCGGCTACGTCTCGACACACCACCACACGCACCATCACCCTCCATCGGCGGGTACGTCACACACACACCACCCCACCATCACACATCACTCGCGGAGCCGGCTACGTCTACGCTGTAACGACGCCTCCACCACCTCACCGCCCGACTGGTGAAGAGGTACAGTCTCCACACCACTGTCTGCGTAGGTGATGCGCGACTGAGGCAGCTGCACGCGAGATGTAGACCCCTAGAGGGACGCTAAGCCAGTAGGTATACAAATCAGAGCTCTGTGATGTACAAAGAAAAAACGAACCATAAGAGATTAGTAGCTGTGGCCTGATGTTTAGTGAGTTGACTACTTATTAACACGACCACTCTGTTGATATGTCTAAAGAAAAGAACTTCATGCTTGTGCACTGATTTATGCATGGTATACAGTCTGAGCTCTGTGATTGTCATCATAATTCATGCTTCTGACTGAGTTCCACTTCTCAGAGCTGTGGTGCATTACAGTTCTGGCCGTCAAAGCGCTACGATTCGAATACGTGTCGCTGTAAAATTAGTCACGTACAAAAAAGTAGTAGATTTACTTTTTGTATCGTGACCAGTGATTAGATAGTAACATATAGTCACATCTCCACACATGCTTAGACGTCCAATACATCACTGTAGAGGCGCGACCATGTTATAGACAAGCATTGTCGGATATCAATGCAAGGCTTGTACAGCGCTTGGACTTCGTACATCTCTCACAGATCTTTGCAGTATACGGATACCCCTAATATCCAGGAAACCGTACTATTCATCATCACATCCGCTGGAGGAGTTGCGCCTGAAACAATGCATACGGAACAATGCAAGGCTTCAAGCGCTTGGACTTCCTACATTATCACAGATCTTTGCAACCAAAACCTCCATTTCACCTAAAAAAGCAAAGCCCAAGCATAGTAGTGATGACTCTGAAGCTGAGTACCATCCTGAAGAGGACGATACCAGTGAAGGAGATTCGTTTGAGTCCACACCTACTAGTTTAAAGTCTAAGGTGCCAATTTCATCATTTAGTGGCTAGCTGTATTGCTTGTTTGCTAATGCAACATAATTTTTTGTCATGCTTTGTTGATTGATGCAGGGTTTTCATTTCTATAAGAGCTTGGAAGACTCTGAGAGGACTAGCCACAAAACTAGTAAGAAAAGTACTGTTGACATGGCTCCTGGTGGAATCAGGCCTCGACCTCCTAAGAGAGTTCATGCAGAGCAGCCAACCAATACTAGAGTTACTAGGTCGAACAAAAGACTAGTACAAGATGTTGATGCAAGTGACATCCATAAGCCAACTGCATCTGCATCTGTGATTCGTGCTAGCCAAGATGGAGAAACTTTTCACAACTTTGATGACCACACACAACGTGGTGTTGAAGGCAAGTTTCTTACTATGTTATCTTTGATTCCATTATGAACGCACTCTCACTGGATGCTTTATTTTTTAAAAAGAAGATGATGACCTTGCCCATCGGGATGACGACAACTGGATGGCCAACGGAGGTGATCTCATTGCCCATCGCGATGATGAGAACCAGACGGCCACCGAGGAAGGTGATGGTAGTGCCCAACCAGATCAGGAAATTCAACTTGACAATAACTCTCAAGGCATGTAATAACACCCTAAAACTTTCTAGCATGTTTGTTGAGTTAAAGCTTGTTGCTCAATCTATCCTTCTATGAAATGCTGTATCAGTATGTTGAGTTGGTATCGTGCAGACCTTTACATACATATTTTTCCTAGGGATTAGGCATCAAATGAATTCTTAGAATCTGAAGTCAGCAATTCAAGCATATAGGCTTTATTTTGTCATCCTGCTGACTGCATCTTCCTGTGTAAAAGAAGCTCAAAATACCGACTTATATGGTTCTTATTTTAAAATTTTGTGAACATTCATTGTTGATATCCTTTAAGTCATTGTTATGGTATGTAATATAATTACTCATTTGGAAATGGTGTTCTCTATTTAGCAGTGAACTTGTATGCTTTCTAATTGCGGTTGGGTTATCACCCATTCTTGACGTAGTTGGATTTCCTGTACTTTTTTAATTCTTTTGACTTTACCTTCTTTGTAGATCCACAACTAGCAGAGGAGGCAAGGGAAAGGGGAACCAACATGGGAAAAGGTCTCAATAGGATGAGTCGACGTTAGCGAGGCAAACTGCCACTGGTCATTCCAGAAGGGAGGTTAAGGCCGGAGACACCTCTTATTGCTGCAAAGTTTGCAACTGAATGCAACATCACAGTCAGGAACCATGTGCCTGTGTTTATGCACTGGAAGCATTACAAGAAACAAAATGGGATCTTCATGAACTTTGTAGGCAAAGTTGGTGTAAGTACATAGTCCAAGCCTTTCTCTCTTTAATGGCTAGCAACTTGTCAATTATGTGTTATTCTGATTTTTATACATATTCTTTAATCTGACTAGAACAAGTTCGAGATGAATGCAAATGCTGAGCCAGTTACGAAGGCTTGTACACAAATGATGAAGTCTGCGCTTCACGAACAGCGACATAGGCTCAAACGAAAGTACTTTGATCCTTACCCACTCCATTTGGTGAGGAGAACTTCTCCTATCAAATCTATGACTGATGACCAGTGGAATGACCTAGTGGAAAGCTGGAAGGATCCCAAAAAGATGGTACGTTTCTTACGGAAAACCAAACTCCTTCCTTCTACATGCTAATCTGGAAAGTGCCTTACATGTATTTGGTCTTTCGACGTAGGAGATTTGTGAAAAGAACAAAGGAACAAAGTTAACCGATCTCAAGTCAAGTTTCATCAAACTACTGGTTCACGCAGCTACCTGGTGCACTATGAAAATTTGGTAAGTTAAACTTGTGGCTGTGCATGTGCAGCTTGTGAAATTTTGCTTCCATGTAGTAATTGTATACATGTTTGTACTATACATGTTGTTTCTTCATAGTTTACCAACTCTCAAAGCGGTGGCAAACACAAATATAAGCTTGCTGCATGTATGTCATTTCAGGGAGACAAATACAAAGATAAAGAACCTACTGCACTGGATTTGTTCAAGGAGTGCCACTACAGCAATAAAAAGAAATGCTACACCAATACTGTACAGGCTACAATTGTAAGTAAGCTTGATCATGGTGTTTAGTCTTCTGTCCTTGTGAAGTATTTGTTGTCCTTGTGCAATTTGTGGATATTTAGTTGTTGTCCTTGTGCAATTGTAGATATTTAGTTTGGCTAAAGTACTTGCTGTCTTTGTGAAACTATAAGTCTTGCTGTCCTTGTGATATTGTAGATATTTAGCTTGTGCTAAAGTACTTGCTGTCCTTGTGCAATTGTAAGTCTTGCTGTCCTTGTGCAGTTGTAGATACTAGTAGGCTGCTATGGAGAATATTAAGTGTTCTTTCTGCATATTGAATTGAATGTGTGTAATGGGCTGCTTGAACGATATGTAATGTGTAGTTGTGACATGAGTTGATTTTAAATGCTTTGATAATCCAGAGATAAGATAAGGTTTCTATATTTTCTAAATTTGAAGAGGAAGAGATGGAATTTAAATGAGTATATGTATGAACATGGTATTCGCAAGAAACTATTTATTCCTTGTATGACGTAACTAGCACTAATAATTTACAGTAGAGACACAAATATTTTACATTGCTTATTCAGTACAAGCATGTTAAACATGTGCAGGTTCTATCATTATGGTCTGTTTTTGGCTTGGTTGTACTGACTAGGGAGTCATACTTGAACATGATCTTTTGTCTTGCTGTCCTGGTGGTAAAATACTTGATGTCCTCTGTCCTTGTGCTAAAATATTTGATATTCTTGTGCTAAAGTACTTGCTGCATAGATGTACAGACTAGAGCATAACTACATGTCTATATCTGTCCTTGTGCTCTCATAACCATGCTTCTTGCTTGCATTGCTAGACTGAAATGAAAGAGAAGGCCTCTCAACCTACAGAAGATGGCCAACAATCCAACTCTGTGACCGAGGCTGTAGCTGACGTGCTTGCTGAGCACACTAAGAAACCCAGGTTTCTTCAGCAGGTGGGGATCCAGTATGTGCGTGCGAGATCCAGTGCTAGCAACCTTGAAGCAGAACTGGCAGCGGAGAAGAGGGGAAATGCTGAGCTTTGAGAGCTTATCGACAACTTGACCAACCAGGTAAAGGAATCAGAAGAAGCAAGGCTTAGGAAAGAAGAGGAGAACAGGAAGAAGCAAGCTGATTTGGATGCAAAACTTGACTTCTTGCTAAGCCAGTTGCGTTCAAGCTCAGCTACAGGGTAAGAAAATATTGCTGGAAGCTATGTGAATGTTATATTGCTGGAACCTATTTTGTAATGCTTTTGCTGCTGCAAACTGCATGCATTCTGTTGATGGATGCATGAATGTATGCATCTTGTTTATAGTGGTGTTGATGGATGTATTGATGCATGAATGTATGCATTTTGCTGATAGTGGTGCTGATAGTGGTGTTGTTAGACAGTGGTGCTACGGTTTGGAGAACAGCATGTATTTTGCTGTTAGACAGTGGTGCTGGAGTTTGAATACTTGTGCTGTGTGATGATGTGCTTCTTTGTCTATTTAACATTGCACTTGTATCCTGGATCAGGAATCAATTTTGACAAAATTAACTGCTGAATTGTGATTGCACAGTGAACTAAATGAAGCAGGCCCAGCCTAGAAACACATAAGAAAAAGAGTTAATGGGCTGGATAGAGTAAAATTTGAACATAGCCTGGATTGGGTGAATCAGTGAGCTGGACCAAATAGACTACTGGGCTAGACCAAAAAATGGCTATGGACTCAAACGGACTACTGGGTTGGGCCAAAAAATAGCAATGGACTGGACTGAAATAAACCTATTGCCTGAAAAAAAAAGCTAATGGGCTGGGCTGGATTGCCAGGGCCGGGCTGGTTGCTTAAAAAAGGGCGAGTGGGCCGGGCTAGATTGCCCAAAAATAGACTAATGGGCTGGGCTGGATCGAAATACGTGGGCCCAAAACCAAATTGGGCCGTACATACACAACGCGGGCTTCGTAGACTACCACGTCGGATCCACGCAGATGACACGTCGGATCCATGCAGATGCCACGTCATGTCAATCCGTGACGGTTTAGTCCGTCACAGAGAACTGGGCTTGGCTAGGGCCTTGGGGACTGATCTATGACGGTTTACTACCGTCACAGATTGGAAAACATCCGTGATGGTTTGCGAAATCCATCATTAAAGGTGCTGATGTCAATCTATGACGCGATATACATGACGGATTTCAGAACCGTCACAAATTGACATCCGTGACGGTTTTGGTAACATCTGTGACGGTTTAAATCCATCACGGATAAACAGGTTTTCTTGTAGTGATACTTCAATTCTTTCTTGGTAGCATACATCGAACCAATTTGGATATGGTTCTTGTTATATTCCCAACCAGAATCATGGCCATCATTCACACTCATGCCACCAAGAAGTTCCTGATTCCATGCAATCGGAATCGGGGACGCATGAATGTTATCTTCATCACCGCTATCTTCATCAACATCTTCAGCCATTCCATCTTCATCTTCCTGTTCCATTACCTCCTGCATGAACTCGAAATCCTCTTCTTCATCCGCCTGCCCCGTGGGAACTCTTTCTACCGGTGTACTGCTCTGCCCAACTTGCCTAGCTTGCCAAGCGGAATGAACTACCTCGTCCACTTGTGGTTCTGGATTATTCTGCTCCACTTCATACCCACCGCCTTCTGACCCGGTACCCTTCATGATGGCTTGCACTAGTGCGATCGGAGGACTTTTTCTAGCATTGCAAACCCGCATCCACGATCTCCAGTCTCTAGTACTCTCGATCGGCAACAAGTCACATTTAATATCAGTGCAAGACTTGGTAAACACTGCCTGAATGGTCACAGCATACAGTGTAGGATCCATCGAAAAGGTACGTGCAAGCCAATGATTGGCTTCCTTGAAGTTCAGCCTTTCCGGATCAGAAATAGGCAAATCAACATGGCTGAATTCACTAAGATCAACCCCACTTCGATTTGATCGAATAACTCCAGGACCATAGTACACCGTCATATTTACTAGCTCCGACATGCCTGCCGTAAGATAAATTGATATCTTCGCCACGTACTAAGTAAAACATGTAGTTCTATTACGTCGCGCGACCGCTAAATTCTTTCGTGCTAAATGTAGGTCGAGTACACGCTTACGGCGTGTACAAGGGTGATCCGAAACACACTAGGTTTATCGACCGACAAATAGGGATATAACTTTTAGCACGATCGAATGTAATGGTCAGCACGAACAGGTAATAATTAACCTAACTACGTACTAATATTCTACGTCTCTAATAGTATAACTAATTAGTTTGACCTAATTTAACCACAATTTTTCCCTGTCATCTAATCCATTATAGACCTAACTAAACTACGAGATTTAACTTGCATAATCTATATTTGCATACATAACCTATAATGATTATACTAACTTTCTTATACTACTAAAATACGAACTAATTCGTACTGAACAACCTAAATAATATATGTAATTACGAACTAATACGTACTAAACTAACAAAATACAAACTAATACGTAACTAATAAAATATATAAAAAATTTACCATAGATGTGGAGCTCGGCCTCTCACTTTACTCCCACGAACTCACCTCCTCTTCTCTCTTTTCTTTCTCTCCTTGTTCCCCTCCTCTCTTCTTTCTCTCCTTCCTCTCCTTCTTCCCCTCCTCTCTTCTTTCTCTCCTTCTTCCTCTCCTCTCTTATTTCTCTCCTTCCTCTCCTCTCTTCTTTCTCTTCTGCGCTCATGCTCAGGTGATGGAGAATGGGGGCGCTGAAGGCGACGTAAAGCCGAAAAGGAAGCACGGGCGGAATAGTGGGGTGGGCAGAATAAAAGCCCTGTCGTCCGACCGTTGGACAACAGGGGCTTATCGTTCCACGATCGGACGACAACGCCTCCGTCGTCCAACGGTCGGACGACAGGCGTCTTGTCGTGTTTCCCGTGCGCTTTCGGTGGGCTGTCGTTGCCGCGTGGGATGAGAGGGACTTGTCGTCCCCTGGTTTAACGACAAGCGCTCTATCGTCGGACTGTCAGACGACAGGGTCATATTTTCATAATTTCTGAAACTAAACATATAGATCTTGAATTATTTGTTTTAAAAATAATATTTATAAAAAAAGTCTGCAAGCAAGCATGCACAGTACGTCAGTGCCGAAAATATCATCGTAGTCCGTTGTTGCATATATTGTCGGGAAATTAAACCTCTCTGTATATCTGTGTTCTTTGCATGTAATTGTAAATTGGGCTTGCATTGTTGAATAAATACTCGAGTATTTGGTAGCAGTCCCCAGCGCTTCGCAGTTTTGTTTTGTCACAAGATCGATCGATCACGCTTTCTGGTGCTTAATTTGGTAAAGTTGCAACATGAGTGAAGCTGCCATATATGTTCAGACAAGGTAGGCAGTCTTTCTTTTTCCTTTACCAGTCGCCATCGTCGTCACAGCCATGTGTGTGGATGGAGACATTCTGTACGATGGATGCGACAGATACAGTAGGTACGGTGGGGCTTGGCTTGCACTGGCACTGGCGCTGGAGTGCAACTGTGGAAGTAGGGAACAGGAACCAGCTTGCCAAGTGATGAATAATTGGTGCCGATGGCAATGAGCCAAGTGAAGAAGTTAGTATTGTCCTGGCGATTGATCTTCGTGTGACCTAACATTACTCTCTCTTGTGATCATCCATGTCATCTAGAGATGATTAAAAAAGATCTATAATGGAAGAGTTATCTCTTGTATCCTTTTATTTTAGCCGATAAACCTTTTCTTAGCCCTCCCTCCACAAAGAGAAGGCATACTTCTCTCTCCTCTATCTCTCTCTTTTAGGTCAGCAATTTTCCTACTGTCATCTGTAAGAGAAGGTTGACGTTACCCTATTAGAGATGCCCTAAGTACTTCTTAGGCTTTGTGTCATGACATGATAATCTATAATGATGGCAATAAGACAATTGAGGAGCCTATGTGGTTCTCAACACAATTTGCCACAATTAACTTTAGCCATTATAGTTTATTAGATATGTTTTTATTCATTGTCATAACTATGGCCCACGCATCATAGATATTGTTGAGATTGTGTCGAATATATGTATGAGTAAATTACATATTAGAATTGGAGTCTACTAGTGGATAGGATTAGTCGTACTTGAGTCAAATACCCCTGTGACCCGGGCTTCTATAAAAGGGAGACGCCACTTGATGTAACCACAAAATTTTGGATTGGTCGCAGCCTGCTGCAGAGGGGGTGGTCCAACTAGCCCCTACGGGCTGTCCGACCAGCCGGCCCCTAGAGGCTGGCTGCTGGTGGAGATTCTGGCAAATGAAGATGGGGAGGTGCGCCCAATAACAGCCCTAGGGATGCAAGCTTCGGTTGAAACTCGTTAACAAATATTTGTATCATTTCTCTCATTTGATTGCTTCTGGATCTAACAGCTACGGATGATGTTTTTCATGGATATAGGTCCCTTCGAATGGGGTCTGGTTTTGTAACAAGTGGGTATTAGAGTGCAAAGTTGGAGGATCTTGAAGCAATGCGGAGGAACTCGGTGGAGACCGAGGAAGCTTGTCGACGTGTATGGCCGGGCACTGTCGACAAGGGTTGCGGCATATGTGTCCCATGCATGCATCTAGAGTGGAGATGTCAGGATCTGTCAGAATGGAGGCTAGTAGGCCGGTATGGATTCTTCTTCCTGACGGATTCTATCTTGTGCGCCAAGCTACAGCACAAGGTGGAGCATGGTAACGATGGCTTTCGAGGAGGCCGCGATCATCAAGATCATGGACATGATGACGTGAGGCGATCAGCGCTGAGACCTCCCTTTGAGCAGTCAAACTAGCTGTTGGAGAACCGGACGCAGGTGGCAATTGGCGGCGTGTGGCAACGACACAGGTGGTAGATCGGCCACCCACCATGGCCGACTCATGCTCGGACCAGAGTCCGAGCTTGTTAGGGTGCCCGAGTTGGTGCCAGTCTAGTTTGTCAGACTGGCCAGGTGGGCCGGTTAGATCAGCGGTTTTGACAGAGGCAGTATTTGACAAGGGCGAGCCTTCGATGGCTCGTTGGGCCAAGGAGGGATGGAGTCTCTAGTGCAAGCGACATGCTGGGTTGGGCTCAGGACAGGAAGGTGCCGAATGGGGGCTAACGCTTCAATTCAATGAGGGCGTGGACTGATTCAAGACGATGCGTACACAAGAGAGGGATGGTCGGATCAGAGGACGTGAGTGGCTAGAGACAAGCACAAGGAATCTTATTTAATGTGGTGGTGGAGTCCAAGTCAGACTCTAGTTCGAATCAGAATCCAATTTGGGATTTGAGTTTGAGTCGGAGGAGGTGGAAGGCTACAAGATCTCTTTTAATATAGGGGTAGGGGAGAGCTAGGAAAAATTAAGAGTAAGGTCTTCAGCAAGCGGCACGTTCGGTTTTTGAAGGCAGGAAAGGCGGCGGCTCTAGGTAGTTAGACCGGCCTCCACGGGCGGACAGAACGGCAGTTTGTCACAACTGACCAGGGCGAGGAGGATTCGGCGGGTGAGGCCACCATTTCCGAGGAGAGTGGTCAGACCGGGTAAAAAAGGCCAGTCAGACTCACTCATCGGAGGAGGAGCCAAGCAGTGAGTCGTCGGCGGCTCCAGGTTAGACCGATCAGACCGGTTTGGGCATCAGGGATGGCGTCGAACTATAGTTTTGAGGTGACCAAATTTGATGGTACAAAAAATTTTTGCTCTTTGGCAAACTAGAGTTAAAGATCTATTAGCATTGCAAGGGTGGTTGAAGGTGATATAAAAAAAGAAGCTGAGAAGCCTGCCAGGATGCATAAACATGACTAGGAAGATATGAAGATCAAGGCTCCCGGGACCATATAGTTGTGTTTATCAGATCAAGTAATGTACCATGTGATGGACTTGGATTCGCCTAATGAAATTTGGGAGAAATTGAAAGCTCAATCTATGTCCAAATTGTTGACCAACAAGTTGTACCTAAAGCAAAAGTTATATGGGCTGAAGATGCAAGAGGGGTCAGAGCTTGCTGAACATATCAATGTCTTCTATCGGGTAATCACAGACCTAGCTCGACTAGACGTGAAAGTTGATGATGAAGATAAGGCTATTGTTCTTTTGTGCTCTTTGCCATCTTCCTATGGTCATATGGTTATTATACTAATGTACGACAATGATACCATCACTGTGGTCGAGATTACTGCAGCTTGTATGGCGTTTGATCAGCGTAAGAAGAAGAATGTTGTAGTGGAAGTTTCTCATGCTGAAGGGTTGCTAGTCAGGTATGATCATAATGGGAAGAAGACAGGGACGAGGCTGGAGGTTCCCAAGCTAAGTCAAATTACAAGAAAGGGCCCTACACTACCAGAATCTGTAATTTTCCCGAGTGCCAAAAACACTCAGGAAAGACGAAAATACACTCGGGAAAATCTTTCCCGAGCGTCACACTCGGGAAAGTACACTCGGGATATTTATGGTCGGGAAAGAGTGTTTTCCCGAGTGTTCGCACTCGGGAAAGCTTTAGTTTCCCGAGTGTCCGATAATACACTCGGGAAACAACGGCACTCGGGGAATAAATTCGCTAACGGTCGAAAATAACGGTAACGGACTGTTTCCCGAGTGCACACTCGGGAAACAATTTTACACTCGGGAAACAACCAAAAGAGCATATATGTTGCTGGACCAACCAATTACCGCAGCTGGACCAGCCCAGTTCTCAGCAATTTTAGCACAACCAAAAGAGCTAGAATTAGGGCTCATTTTCACAGCAATTTTAGCCTAGCATGGTATTCCAATAATTCACAAAAATTTGTAACAAATTCCGCACATATATGTTCAGTCCAACTAGTAACATTCTCACATATACCACAAACTACAAGCTAATCAGATGCAAATGTTCACAAATAAAACTAGGTTCCACAATCCGAGGAGCGGCGAAGGAGCTCGAGGAGTGGCGGTCCGGTGCGGCGGTGCTGCGGGGCCGAGGTGAGGTCGTCGGGTGGCCGGGGCGAGGCGACGAGCTCCGGCGGTCGGTAGCCGAGACGATGACGAGGCGGCCGGGGAGCTCGGAACCGAGGCGGAGTCAGCGAGGTGGCGGGGATGGGTGGAGCTGATGGGGAGGAGCGGCGGTGCTTGGGGACGAGGGCGAAGTCGTCGGGGCAGCGAGGCGGAGCTCCAGATGACGGCGCCGGTTCGGGGAGGTAGATGGGGGCGGCGCGGCGTGGTCCAGCGGCGGGGCGGGGAGGCGACGCCGGTCGAGATGGAGCGTGGAGTGGGGAGCGGCCGGGTCGGCGGGGTCGTCGGGGTGCGTCGGAGAGGGGCGGGCCGCCGGATCCGGAGAGGAGAGCGTGGAGTGCGGCGGCAGCGGCGATTGGGAGAGAGAGTGGAGTGGCGATTGGGAGAGGTTGGATTGGGAGAGAACTATATAAGGCCAAAATTCCCGCCGGACGCTAAATCGACGCGCCCGAAATTTCACGCCCAAAATTTCGCGCCCGAACTTTCCCGAGTGTTATACTGTTTCCCGAGTGTCCACTCGGGAAACTCCGACGTCCGTTTGGATTCCGTCCCTCTGCTCAAGTTTACCGAGTGTTATACTATTTCCCGAGTGTCCACTCGGGAAAGTATTTTTTTCCCGAGTGTTAGTCCAATTCCCGAGTGTATATGACAACACTCGGGACTTTACTGAGTGCCCGACGATTTACACTCGGGAAACAATTTTACACTCGGAAAAGTTGCAGATTCTGATAGTGCTAGTGCTATAATTGCAAAGAGTTAGGACATATAAAAAGGCATTGTCCAATGAAGAAGTTCACTGATGGAAGTGAAGTGACAGTGAAGATGATACTAATGATGTTCTTATGCTTTCAGATAATCAGTCAAGAGCAGTGTGGATATTAGATTCAGCAAGTTCATTTCATGTGGCACCAAACAAGGAATGGTTCAGCACATACAAGTTTGGTGATTTTGGGAAGGTCTACCAAGGTGATGACACGTGACATCATGTTGTCGAGATTGGTGATATCAAGATCAAGATTAATGATGGCATAGAACATCTACTCAGGGGTGTGAGACATGTGCCAAAGTTCAAAAGGAATCTAATTTTGTTGGGGTCTCTTCATGATGATGCTTATGTCTACAAGGTTGACAGGGACAAACTAACCATGAGGGTCAAGAAGAACAAGGTGACTGTGATAAAATGGTGGAGGACTTTGAATAATCTTTACAAGCTGAGAGGGTATGTTCTTTCAGGTTGAGTCACACAAGAAGCACCAGGGATGGTGATCCTAGTAGTGGTGGACTTTGAAGACTTGTCGGGTGGCTCTAAATCATCATTATTATTACTGCATTTCACACACAAACGACCTTTCTCCACTCGGGTAGATGGAGGCGTTGCATGGAAAGCAAGTGGGTAGTGCACCGCCGGCTGACCCTTCTGTTGGCCATGACGATGCTGTTGACATGTCACTACAGCAGAAACGGGTTTTTCGGACCCCACATCTTAGCCGGTTAAAAAAACCGGTAAGAAGAACAACTTTCTCGGTCAGTTTAGCTGAAACAACAAGCTGAAAAGAATTAACCGATTGAGATAATATATCACCAAAGCCAGTTCATTATTAAAACCGACTATAAAAATAACTCAGCCGGTTTTGTATACAGAACCGACTGTAGCATAGCTAGTAGTGTAGTTGGTTTCCCGGCTTGGACCGGCTGGAAAATGATTTTAGTCGGTTCCTTTTCTAAACTGACTATAATAGTTTTTCAGAATCATTAATATTGTCCTGCCAAGAGCCTTGAATGCAAGTGTCCATTGTTTGAAAAAATTTATTGCACACATTCAATTCAAGTTCTAGTTTTGTTGGGAGTAGTGTTGCAAATTTTAGGTCATTTTAAGACAAGTATCGCACATAAAATCTTTAGTTTATGAATTAAATATACGTGTTTTTATACTCTATCGATGAACATAACATTTAACAAATGTTAATTATATGGTGTTGTAGATGAATCGACGGTGGATATACGTCAGGAACCGTGTGAGCAAATTCATTGATGGCGTCTCGACATTCTTACAAGCAGCCAAACATGATAGTCTAAATTAAGGGGACATGTGCATGTGTTGTCTATGCTCTAGTTGTGAAAATCTTGAGAGCTTTAAGGATTGTACGGAGATCCAAACACATTTGATCACGAAAGGACTCACGAAGGAGTATGCGTTTTGGACCAGTCACGGTGAAGATCAAATCATAGAGAAAGGTCCTGCAAACATGGACAAAGATAACGACATGTCTGACCCTGTCAATAGCACAGCATTGGACCAACGCCTGATGATGTCCATGCATCACAAGAGGATGCGTCGTAGGTCGCAGGATGACACATCATGGCATCAAGACAACGACCTAGATCAGATGTTGCGTGATGTTGAGAATGATCAGAAGTACAATAAATTTGTTGGTTTGTTGAAAGATTGGGAGAAATCTACGTACTCGGGCTACAAGTATTCAAAGTCGTTCGACATGCTAGAATTATTGAAATTGAAAGCAAGCAACAGTTTGAGTAGCAAGAGCTGTTGTTGCTATTAACTTTGTTAACTGACATGCTTTCAAAGCTAAGAAAGTTATTTGTCCTTTAGGAATGAAAGTAGAAAAAATACATGTACATCCGAATAACTGTATCATGTATCATGAAAAGAATGCGAAATTGCGCGTATGTTCAGTGTGCAAAGCTTGTCAATACAAATGTACAAATGATGGTGATAATAACAAGGAGGACGTAAAGAGGTGAGGAAAAATAGTCCTGTTAAAGTACTTATACATAATTTTCTTAATGTTTTAAACTTTTGATGCGGAGAGAAACACACCGAAAATATAGGGTCCCTCGAAAGGATTCGAGTGATAAGCATTTTGGCCTTCTTACTTTGTACGATGAGTCAGCTAGTTGCGGCGGACCGGTTGCCGTGCATACGGACAAGCGAGACACAAAAGATTTTAGCTGCTAGAATCTAGAGGTCTTTCCTTATCACTGAATTAGATCACGAACAACTAATGACCCATCTCTGGGGACTTTTGACAGTAGAGGCATCATCAAACTCCAGATGCTTTTCTGGCTTGTGATGCGTGGGTTGCCTGCTCACCAGTAGCGCTAATCAACCGAGCTATACTCGGTCCTCAGCGAATTCGATCTATCTCCTCGCTGTGGTCGTTTACATGCATATACGCTTGCAGGAGATTCTACGTCGTAAGACTTATCCTTTTGCTGTCGTTAGTTGATCATGGTACGTGCAAGCTTTTGAGTTGAGATTCGTTTGTGGCGGGATGATGTGTTTGTTGTCTGCGAAGCACTGATCAATGTTCCAGGAAATTGAGGCCTCATCTGTAGCCATTAAAGGCACCATCATTGATAAAAGCGTTTGCTACTTCAGGTAAAACGATTCGTGCGGTCATCCTTTGGTTCATGCGGTCATCTTCTTACTCACGAAGCTTCGGTCTTCGTCATCCTTGTTCCTAGCAAAATCGTTGTAAATCTATCTATCAATCTATTATCTATCTATTTATCTATCTATCTATCTATCTATTACTATACTAATTAGAGACTCTCTAGAAATTTTCACCATTATTGAAGAAAAAGATGCTAAGCCATCTATTTAGTGGGACCGAGTTATAACAGCTTAGATAAAAAAAGTTAACATATCATAGATAGAACCTCCGTCTTTGGATTTCATTTAATTACGTTTTACCCTCTGCCTTTAGTTTCCATGTTAATTACGTGTAAAATTCTCTGCCCTTCATTTCTATGTAAAATACGTTGTTGTACACGCCAGCTTATCTGCATAAATTTCATCTCTTAAGCCGTGTTTAGGTCGACACCGCCAGCCCGAGCCTTCATGTATATATAGCATACGTAGCCTGCTGTTGTGGCATGTGACTATGCAAGATGGTGCGAGTTCATCTTCTCATGCCAATCAAATATTTCTGTTCCTGCATTCCATTGAGGCTTATTAATATTCTGTTCACATGGCATACGAGTATTTCACATTATCTTCCAAGCTACATATGCTAACTATTTAATGGATACTCTAATTCTAATGCATGTAGCTTAGACGTGTTACCTTCCAAATTACATGCCCTACTGTTAAACTATGGATGTAATCTTTATTCTAACCTAGATATTATATATAGTTTATAATTGTATTGCTTCCTTTACAATCCCATATTAATTCTTGATATATTGCATACTTTTTGGAGATGACTTGAAAATGATGTGATATGTCTCATCCATATTTTTTCTATGTTCCTATATTAATTAAGCATAAACTCTATCCATTCTGAAATATAAAACATATTTTAAGTTCAAAAGCTTTGACCAATAATTAATATAATAATATATGAGTTATGTGACACAAAATTGATACAATTAAATTTGTATTCAAAAGCATTTTTGTATGGTTCTGATTTTGTAACTATTAACAATACATTGCACAAAAAATTTATGGTTAAAGCATGAACTTTGACAATCAAATTACGTCTTATATTTTTAAATGGAGGGAGAATGTCTTAAATATATTTGTTATAACAGTTTTGTGCTCCATCTTTTATTTACTGTGTACTTGATTGTGATCTGGACGAGAATAATACAAGCGAATAAACTTCTGATTTTGTTGTCTCTATTTGGTCTAATTGTAGGCATTATTTCATCTTTCAAGTGCAATATAGGATTAAAATCTAACATTACTAATTTAAATTACAATTCTCTAATACAAAGTTTTTATAGTTCTATATGTTCTTTTGCGATTACAGGACTGACACATAGGCACATATAGGGGAGTGTGCTCCCTAGCAAACGACTACTCCCTTCGTCCAGAAATGTAAGGCGTATTTTGATTGGTTAAGATAAAAATTTGACTAATAATTACTCTATTAATACGCGGTCTATGTGACACAAAATCATAATTGTATGTAATTACTTTTGAATACGAATCTAATGATATTATTTTTATGTCACATAAATCATATATTAATAGAGTAATCATTGGTTAAAGTTTTGTCTTAACCAATTAAAATATGTCTTATATTATTGGACGGAGGGATTATAATCGAATGGTGTCAGAACTAAACCACGATTTTGAAACATATCTACTGTACACGTAAACATAGATACTAGAATCTGAAACCTGTTAGATGGAGTCTTATGCCCATAAATGTACCACCCTATCAAGACGTGGTCCCTATGTTTATTTATCTTTTAACAATAGGAAACTATAAAAACATAATTTTCTAAACAATAAGAGTCAAGTGGCTAAATGGCAAATCTATGGCTAAATGGCAAATCTATAGTTACTATAGGATAATTTACTCTCTTAAATGTTTCTTTTATAGAAAGTTTTCTCGACATATACTTTATACACCATTTCAATCTTATGGTCATAATAATATCATCGATGGTTACAACATTCACTTTTTTAACCCACTTATGCTCTCAGATAGTGCATGTCTGATGTCAATTTGCTTTCACTTTATCATGAATAGTATCACTACTTTGTTTGATGTGAACTTTACTCAATGGCAAATACAGAGACAATTTTGAAGTTATTGTGCCATCATATGCCTTTTATTCTCACGGTTGATGTTCCATAAGCATAAATCTTTCAAGCTAAACATGTCAAAAGTTTAACTATTGGATAAGAACGTATATCCTATTCTAATAATTGCAAGATTCACTACTACAGGATGGCTAATCCCAGCCGGTTCATAAACTTTATATCAGGCAGTTTACACGACCGACTGGGATTAATGGTTTGGGATGTGCAGTCCTAATCCCAACCGGTTTCGCCACCATCTAAGATAATCACATATCCCAGATGGTTTGGCCAAACAATTGTCTGAGATCTAACTCATATCCCAAACTGTTGGCTCAAACAACCGCCTGAGATTTATCTCATATCCCAGATAGTTCTTACAATAAAATTTAGGGATTTATTATTCTAATCCCGCACGGTTGTTTTTTTAAACCGGCTGGGATATCAAGTTACAGTACTAGAATTTTTCTGGCTTTTCGGCTAGCCTCAATAATTGCTAGCCATGCTCTCTAAAAAATGACAGAATAAGAGAATCACATAGCAATTCTGACATACATCAAACATATCCAATTCTCACATGCATCAACTAGCAGAATCACAATCTCACATACATCAAAATTGTCATGGATATCACATCTCACATAATGGAACATTTTTGAAACCTAAGTAATTTTGCATCTCCATATTTCATTGCATATTCCACATCTCACAGATTTGAACATATAATTGCAAACATAAGTAACATGGGGTCAAAAGTGCACTCGGTTTCATTGCATAATTAAACATATAGTCATATAATTATGAAGAATTAGTCTTCTAGTGGAACTCGCCATCTTTGCTAAGGGCATCAAATAGTATGAACAAGGCCAGGTCCCCTTGAATCTGTCATATGTCTACATCAGACAAGGATTTTACTCCAATTTTGAACCCATCCTATAATCATGAGATTAAATTCACGCGTAATTGTTAATTCAAAATTTTAGATTCATCATTGATAGGTTAGCTAACCTTATGTTGTAGCCTCTTCACCCCATACAATATGAACTTCATGTGGTGTCACACGTAGTAGCCACAAATCCAATTGCAACTAGTTTCTGGTCGCATTGTGAATTTTTTTTGGTTATTTATGTACACGATATTACTTAATGTTTGATGAGATAAGAGCTTGTTTTAAGTTAGACAATACCTTGTAAGAAAATTAGTGTTTGAGAGTGTTCTGCGCCTTGATTTCCAAATACCACCCATGCCCTATGTGGTAGGATTTGCAAAATAAAGTAAAAAAATGAAGAATGTATAGACGATTGTTTACTAACTTGTCAACTAAATCATTGATTAAGGACCAGTCCCTCTTTTTATACCTTAAGGAATCAAGGTAATAGACCTTCTTCTAGAACTTTTTGATCATGAACAAGATCTAGTGTCCTCTACAGAAAATGATCTCACTTTTAATAATATACCCCTAGTTGAAAGCCAAAATGAGTTTGAGTGCATCACTTACTCCTGATTCCAGGCAAGACATATTACTTCTTGCTCCTTTGTGCCATATCGCTTGACAATATCTCCATCCCGTGCTATGCTTTGTGCGGAGACCATGTGTGGATCTAGGTAACCTACCGCGAGGTTCTTTTTACTTAATAATTGCATCATGTATCTATGCATACAATACAAAAAAGGAGTTATATGAATGTATGAATGTGGGGGTATTACGGGAATGTAGACAAATATTGTAAATACTTACAATGTCCAAAATCTCATCAGGGAGGCGTCCAATTCCCAGAGGTTGAAGAGATTGAATAAGTTGTCATAGTCTATTGTGAAGAATGACGGGTTATGCTTCAAATGATCAGCTTTGAATTGCACCACTATACCATTTTCCCTTTGGATGCTCGATGCATTAGATCTTTTCATGTAGTGAGAATGCAATCTCTAACAAATAAACCCCAATGGAACTAAGATCTTCATCGGATAACATTGGTTCTCCAAGCGTGAACCTACGAGCTAGCTCCATGAAAGGGATATCCTCATCTATCTGCTTCGCTTCCCCCTTGTCCCCCTTTTTTGTAGTCTGCACTGGAACACTTTTTGTAGTCCGTGCTGGTATCATAGCACCGCTTTCTTGGTGGGCTCAATAGCCAGTTCTCTCTGGCACCGAAGGACCTTGAACAAGAAGAGGTAACATAGCATGGCTTTCTTGCTGGGGCTCACTAGCTGGATGCTCTAGTGCCGATTGGGTAGCTATTTTTGGCTGTGAAGAAAACATGGCCACGATCCCAAACTGGTATGATGACTCAGATTGTCGTTGCTTGATCACAATGTTTTTCTTAAGCCATCGGATGAATTTCCCAACGGCTTGTCCAAGATGTTTTATGTTGACATCGGGATTAGTATGGGAAAGTGGGATGTTGTTGTACTGGTATTGGAGACCATGTCCATGCTAACTTTTGCATATCCCAGGGTTAAAGGGACACTGTTGACCACATCTCCTTCCACTGACGGATACACCATCCCATAAGCTACCACCAGTACGAAATCCATGTTCTTTAGCTTCATGTACAGCCTGCAGGACGTGGGATGCTAGATCTCATCGACAAGGTTTGGGGCGCTACTATCGTCAACAACATCAATGGTTGACGCAGGTACTCCAACGACCACCGGGGTTACCTAGGGTTCCTTCATCAATTTGCTGCACTGTGAGTTGTTCAAACATTTGTGCAATCTCCGGTTTGAGTGAGTTCGTTATAGCTTCCTTCATCTGCTCAGCATCAGGTTCAGCTTTTGCACGTTTTCTCTCCTTCCAAGACTCTCGGTCGCTTGGGAAAACTTTCTGCCAAGGGACATACAACCCATAGCCCCGCATACGACATGGATGCTCAACATTGTCCAAAGCCTAGGAGATTATATCTTTCTCCCTGTCGCTCATGAAGGAGCTTTGGGAAGATTCTGAACTCAACAACTTCCACAAGAGGCTTACATGTTAGATCTCTTACTATCATGTTGCGTAATAATTGCAAAATTTGAGGGCGGTAGTTATCTTACCTTTCTTTGGTACACCTCTTGGTCAGCCGTATTAGGGAAGGTGAACGTGCCCTTACAATTAGGCTTTGTCCTTACCCGAAGCCAGTCTCGGCCCCCAGGCTTGTCAACACCGGAGAAAGAAGGTTCAGAACCCGCCAATCATTCCTCCTTGTCCTCTCTTTCAAACTGGCTCCTTTTGGCTACGTCCCTAACGTGCCAAGTCGATGGTGGTGTTTGTTTTTTTGCGGCAAGGGCCATGTTTGCTTTGCTCTTAAGATGGAAGTTGTTCGCCATCTTCATCTCCACAAATGTTTCCTAGTCTGCGGGATTAATGAGCCCATACTTCTCAAAGGGCTCTCTATCCTTTTCAACATACTCTTTGACTACGAAGCTCTTGAAATTCTTCCATGACTTATATGCCGCTAGACCTGTAGATCTTCAAATGGTCAGCTAGAAGATGGTTGGGGACTTCAAATGATAGCAAGATTTCATCCACCAATCTCTTGTGCTCCTCCTTAGTGAGCTTCTTCTATGAGGTTAATATGATACTAACTCACTCCCGTGCTACTATGCCACAAATTGTTCTAAACTTCTTCATCATCTGTTCAGGTTGAATAGGGGCTCCAAAGTACTTATCAACCGCAGCAATGACAAATCTACTGTTCGGCTTCTTCGATCGCTTTCAACCCTTGCGCTTTGCTATTGCGAAAGAGTCTGGCATGTCAGCTAGCGACGACCCACGTGGCGGGGATGAATTCTCGCCAGACATATCTACCAGTATCACTACATTGTCATTTTTCATGCTTTAGAAAAAAGAAGTGAGAGATAATAAAACAATTTACAATAAAACAAAAGGACCCAAGCTCACGCGGTGAGGATGAAATCCCGCCAGACATATCTACCAATATCACTACATCACAATACCAAATTTAAAGCATGATAAGTTCATAGCTATGTAATTTTCATTTCTCATGTTTACCAAGTTCCTGGGCTGCCATGCTTATACAACATAAAATTAGGAGTATAATTCATTTTCATTTCAGGAATACAAACACGGTTACACGAAAGACCGATACATCAAACAAAGATGACATATGACATTATGTTTTTGACATATTATCAAAATAACTGAAGCGAATAGGCATCTTCAGCAACCTAACTAGTTGAGGGAGACCAATGCAAAACATGTAATGACCGTGATAGAAAGAAAAGCAACATAAGAAGGTAGACCTGATCCAGTTAGATGAGCTCAGTGGCAGCAGTGGCTGCGATAGTGGTGGCGGCAGTGGCGATGGCGTCGAGGGCGCTCGGGGGTGCACTGGTCCTCCTCCTCATTGAGGGGGCTCGGGGCTCAGTGGGCGTGTGGCAGTTAGGGCACTAAGTGGTGGCGATAGGGCTCGGGGTTGGCGGCGGAAGGGCTTGGGGGCGGTGATGGTAGGGTTCGGTGGTGTGGGGCGATTAGGGCACTGCTCGGGGGCTCGGGTTAATTGAGACGATGAATGTGAGAGCTCGCATGGGTCACGAAAATATGAAGTTAGATATATCCCAAATGGTTATAGGAGAAAACGGACTAGGATACACCTTATCCTAGACGGTTTACAGGGAAAACCATCTGGGATATTTATTGTATCACAGACGGTTATAGGAGCGAACCGGCTGGGATACACCTTATCCCACACGATTTATAGGGAAAACCATATAAGATACACCTTATAACAGACGGTTATTGGAGGGAACCGTCTGGGATATTTATCACAGAGGAATTCATATGCAAAGAACATATCACATATTTCATAGTTTGCACAACAATAACATATGAATGTGGGGCAGAATTCAAAACATATTTACATTGATTTCATGTGCGCAGAACATCATAGAGTTCACAGTTTTCACAACAATAACAAAAGAACTCAATTGTAGGGGTTAGTTCTCCAATTATGCTCCAGAGAGGCTCAAAGGTTAAGCTCCAAGTATACTCCAATTTTTTCATTAGTCACAAGTGCATGCAATCAATTTTAGAGGTTAGTTATCACATATTTGAAACAATTATCATGACATATTTTATCAAATTTATGATATAACTGGCATAAGTCATCACTAGTATCAAAAAAATAGCTCAATGCAACACTAATATAACATATATATTTTCATTCCTCATTTACTTGCATATTTCCTTTAAATAGTAGCCCTTCATGATGATTGTCGCATGCATAGGCAGCCTCATCAGGTAGTTCTTCGTCGACCCTTATGCGGCCTCCAATAGGATGCAAATTGTAGAATTGATTATACTCTTCGTCGTCCACTACATTCTCAACTCTAACTATTTTCCTTTTTCCTTGCATCACCACATGATGTCTTTTATTTGACAGGTCGGTAACATAGAAAATTTGGACAACCTAGTTGGCCATCACGAACGGTTCCTCTTTGTATGCAAGGCGGTCGAGATCAACAGTGGTGACACCGTATTTGTCAACGTGAACATATTGGAGATTGACCCAATGACATCGAAACAATGTAATCTTGAAATGACTATAATAGATCTCCCAGATATCCTCGATGGACCCATAGTACAAGCTTCTTTTCCCAGTAGCACCGAGTGCATCTATACGGATGACGCTGTTCTGGTTTGTGCTCTTCACGTCCTCCTTTCTTGTGTAAAATGTGCATCCATTTATGTCATATCCTTTCCAGGTGACAACTGTGAATGTTGGTCCTTTTGCTAACCAGGTAAGCATATCAGTTGAAAATCCTTGATGCAGTCAATGCTTGAACCACAGGTTGAACATTTTGTTGTGCTCTTTCATCCTTCAAACATTCATCGCATTTGGATAGTATTGTCTTAGCTTCGCCTTGTTCTCCTTGATATATGGGGACACCAAATTCATGTGCTGCAGTATAGTGAAATCAGCTTGCGCATGGCCAACCCGATCAGCACTGATAGAATTCCTTCCGATGTCCCTATTGCCTTGAAGCCTTCCCTCGTGGCGAGATCTGGGAACACCTATCGGCTCGGCTTTAGCCATCTAGTCCATGCAGAACTCAACAACTTCTTCAGCCACGTAACCTTCTACAATGCTGCCCTCCGGTCGATATCGATTCGTCACATAAACCTTGAGAATTCCCATATACTGCTCGAATGGATACATGCTACAAAGAAAAACAGGGCTGCACATCTTTATCTCATGCACAATGTGAACAATAAGATTGACCACGTCATCATAGAACGATGGCGAAAAATACATCTCAAGCTGACAAAGAGTGATCACCACCTCCTCTTGTAGTTGAGCAAGTTCAGAGGAATCCATGACCTTCTGTGAGATCTTGTTAAAGAATGGACATAACCTCATAATTGTTTCTCGGACCTCGATCGGCAGAGTATTCCGGGATCACAACTGGCAGCATCTATATCATTAGAATATGACAATCATGAGAATTCATGTCAATTAATTTCAAGTCCTCCATCAAAATAAGCTATTTTATGTTCGCAAAGTAGCCGGACGGAACTTTGGCACCAGGGAAAAACTTGCACAGTTCACTTCTCTCAGGCTTTGATGGATTGTAAAAGGCTGGGGGAGATAAGTTCGCCCTTTGTAGGTTACTATTAGTGCTAACTCAGATCTAATGCCCATATCAACCAAGTCCAATCATGCCTTGACTCCATCCTTTGTTTTCTCCTTAATGTTAAGTAATAGATCGATCATAATCTCACATACATTTTTCTCAATACGCATGACGTCGATGCAGTAACGAATGTCTAGACCCTTTCAATAAAGTAAGTTCCAGAATATGGATCTCTTCTTCCAAGTGGGCACCTTCTCATAGGTCGTCAATTTTTGTCCCTTTCCAAGCATAACATTGAGGCCTTAGTGTTGGATTACGCTCAATATTCCAATTGAATTGCTTCTTCGACTTGCAGTAGGGGTGATCTCTTCGTGGGAACCTATGGTGCTGCATGTACACGGTCTTGCGTGATTTCTTTAGCTACACGCTCATGGTATCATCTATGCAAGTAACACATGCATTGCCTCCTTTCGTAGTTTGGCCCAAAGTATTACTAAAAGCAGGATAGTCATGGATAGTGCAGAACAACAAGGATCGTAGAGTGAAGTACTCCTTTTTGAACGCATCCCATACCTGTACCCCTAGATTCCATAGTGTCTACAGATCATCATACAATAATGCAAAGTACACATTGATGTCGTTACTAGGTTGTCTTGGCTCTTGAATAAGTATCAACATCATAATATACTTCTGCTTCATGCACAACTAAGGAGGGAGATTGTAAATATAGAGAAGCACAGACCAAGTGCAGTGATGGCTGCCCATGCTGCCAAAAAGATTCATTCCATCTGTACTCAACCCAAACCTTATATTCCTCACTTCATCATGGAAGTTTTCATACTTCCTATCAATGTTTCTCCACTATACAGCATCCGCAGGGTGTCTGTACTTTCCATCAACATTCCGCCCCTTGGCATGCCAACACATCAGTTTAGCCTCCTTTGGATTACTAGAAGGTACCAAGCAACCCTGACTAGAGTTCCTTTAATCACTTCCTCACCATCCTTGACGTCTGGTAGAGTACTCTTGCACTTGTAGCGAGATACATTGCACACATGACATAAATGCAAGTCTGCATACTCTTTATAGTAAAGTGTACAGTCATTGGGACATACATGTATTCTTTCAACTTCCAATCCCAAAGGACAAAGAACCTACTTGGCTTTATAAGTGGTTATTGAACACTGATATTCCTCGAACCTAATAGCACAATGAAGCTCTTGTCTACCATATGTTGCTTGCCTTCAATTTAAATAGTTCAAGTATGGTCGACATCCTTGTGAATTTTGGCTTGCATCTCGAGAACAATCTATGGAATTTACTGTGACCAGCATCGTCAAGGTCATTCCCCTCAGCTCCCAAAGCATCTGATGCAAATTGTGCATTTCATCATCTTCTAATAACTCATCATCGTCATCTGTAGTACAATCGACTACATCTAGAATATCACTGATTTCATCATCGGGACTATTACTATCTACATGTATGATGACCTCCTCCTCAGCATGCTTGATCCAACATGTATACCCATCTTTCAAACCCCTTTGAATCAAGTCTGCTTCGATCTGTCTTGCATTGCTGAACGTCTTCACATTATCACAGTCAATGCATGGACAGTATACGTATCCACTCTCCTTATTTAGCATATCATCTTCGGTGGCTCCTCCAAAATCAACCAAGCCTTTAACGTACTCATCACTCACACGACTACAATTTTACATCCATCTTAGATCCATCTATGCTACGCATTAAATATTTAAATTCATTAATGTGAATTACAATTAATACTACTAATTAACAAGAATAATTTGTATTATTTCATCATAAATTATATCTTTCATTAATTAATTATCAAAATGCTAAATCATCTCTATCTCTTTTTTTATGCCAATACTAGGGGAATCATCACTATTCAATCCATTCATCTCTCAATTCTCTCTATTGTCTCCATAACTAGCAACCTTCGTCTAATTTAAACCCCCAAGTCAAATAACTCATCACTAGGGAAATCGTCACTATTTGATCCATTCCTCTCTCAATTCTCTCTATTTTCTCCATGCTTAGCTAGCAACCTTCATCTAATTTAAACCCCAAATCAAATACTTCAACATATTCCCTCTAATTCTTACTTTTGACAAATGAAATGAAAAATGCATGCAGTTAATGGAGTAGACTACTCTAATGTGATTAGAAAGCTTTACTAACCTTTCAAATCAATAGCCAAGAGATCTTCAATATATCTTGCAAGTCCTGCCTCTCCACTCCAAAAACTGCCCCAAATCCTTTATTGCACCCACCAGACAAAATCTAGATTCAAATCTGTCTAGTGGGTGGTCTGGCGCGGGCAATAAAGGTAGAATATATCCTAGCCGGCTAAAATAGAAACAGTCTAGGTTACTAGGATAATCCTAGGCTGTTTCTAACAAAAACTACCTACGGTATATCCCAAACGCTTCATTTTTACCAAACCGTCTGGGATATCTTCCTACATCCCAGCCGGTTTTGTCGAATAAACATCTGGGATATTATCCCATACGGTTTTTGTTTGAAATTGTCTGAGATTAGATTTATCCTCGGAAACAACCATTTTGCCCAAAATTATTCCCAGACTGTTTGCTATTTGTAACCATCTGGGATTAGATTTATCCAGGACTGTATGTTGGAACTATCTAGGACTAGCCGTCAGACATGCTTGTTTCTGTACTAGTGATTATTCTTTAAATTACATATGAAACTTAAATTAATGCTAGCCCGTGCAATTGTACGGGTTGACGACTAGTGCCACCCAAAGCGCAAGGAAGAGTAGTGGAGCCGAGCTTGGCAGAGCCAAGGTTGGTGGGGGCAGAGCCGATCCTTGACCTCACTAGAGACCTTGACGGTGAGGTCGGGGTTTAGGGTTCTAGGATTTGTGGTTCACGGGTTTGGGTGGAGGTGGTGAGGTGGGGGTGGAATTTGCATGTGCTCCCGAATCTAGAGGGAAGACCAGTGGTGTGGCGAGCATTATGGGCCACGGGAGAGGAAGACGGCTAGTAAGCCCACACTGGAGAGGGAGGAACAGAGCACTGTGGGCTAGGAGTCAGCATACGATGGCGTGGCATAGGGGTTAGGAGACGGTGGAGATGAAGGAATATCCAGCGCCGCCATCAGAGAGGGAGGAAGAGGGCAATGGCGGCGACCCCTTGTGGTAAGGTTGTGGCGGCGCGCACGGGGGAGGGGGGAGGGAGGTTAGATAAAAAAGCTCAAAACTCATGAGCTTAACGAGTACTTGATAACTCGGCTCAAACTCGTTCCTTAACGAGTCGACATGAGCTGGCTATTCTACTCATTAAGTTAACGAGCTTAATGAGTACTCATTAAGCTTGTTTGGCTCGTAAAGTCGTAAAGTGCCACAACCAAGCACATCATCCCTTCAGGCTACAAAGACCTACAACTATGGCTTAACTACTTAAGCTATATTATGGACTTTTAAGTTCATTGTGTGAAAACTCATGATGATATAGTTTGGTTGAACTATATATCCTAAGGAAGTATATACATACTCTAGTGCTCACACGTGTAACAAGTTTGGTGAGCTTAACGAGCCAACTCAAGCTTTTAACGAGTCGAGCTGAGTTGGGTTTTCAGTTTGTTAAAGTCAACGAGCTTAGCGAGTTCAAGCCTAACGAGTTTGAATAGAGTTGAGTTGAGTTGGCTCGCACGTTATCCACCTCTAGTGGCGGGAGGTGGCTTTAGGCGAGACTAGTGTGACAGATGGCTGGAGATGGAGAAGGAGGACAACAAGGAAGGAAGGTGGCTGAGACACAAAAATCCCTTCAAACCTCTTCGTTTCTTTCTTTTCGAGCCAAAAATGCTCTCTAGTTGTTACAGAAAATCGTGTCATCTCAATGATCATGAGAAAACATATATTCGAAGGAGTACATAAACCATACGTATGTGTGCGTGGAAGATAGAGTTGCTATCATGGATGGGCAAGTGGCCTTGTGACGAAGATGAGGTTGGTCGTTCTCACCCACTTTGGTTTAATCTCTAGAATTGATACCGTACATCGTATTTATTTAGAATACACGATATGTATTCTTTTTGGCAAAAAAATATATGCCCGTGTTAAATAGAGCTGGCGGAGCCTCGAATACTTTCTTTGAGTGCATAGAGACGTGCGAACGTGTATATGCTGTGAAGTGTATGCGCGTCTGTCTTGCACTCGCATAAGAAAAGATGGAGTTGCTACTTATTAGGTTTATTCAAAACCATGTAGCCACGATAAGGGTATCGAGATCGTGTTGGCAATGATCATTAACTAGCTCTGATTTGATGCTTGGGTGACTTAATTTGAGAAGCAATGACCATTAACTAGCTCTTATTTGATGCTTGGGTGGCTTAATTTGAGAAACACTATGAAAGGCAAGCCGACATTAGTCCTACATGCACTACTACAGAACTGGTCATTCGAGACCCCTTATCCCAAGTGGATCACTAAAATCCGTCTCTGTTATAGTAGATCATAGGCGGTTCACAAAGAGAAGCGCCTGGGTTAACTCGCAGAGATGCGAACCGCCTGTGATGACAAGTTATCACAGGCGGTTCTATTGAAGAACCGTCTGCAATATGTGGACGACATATCACAGGCGGTTCTCAGTAAGAACCGCCTGTGATGATGGACTTATCACAGGTGGTACAATCTGCCAGACCAAGCTCCTTGTCTTCAATGTTCTGTTCTTACACACAGCAGCAATGGCGGCAGAGCTCTTGCGATTTTTCAGCTTGGAGATTGAATTGAGCCTAGAAACTTTGGATTTGGAGAGGATATTGCATATCTATTTCATATTGGTGATCTAAGGTTAGTGATTGGTTGAAAATTTTCATTAATTTGCTAGATGTAATGTGGTAAAGAGAGAGAATGTAGATCTAGTTAGGTTATGGCAAATTTTATTAGCTTTCTTGAATTTGAGGCATAAATTGGTTTCAATTACTATATGAGGATGTGGCTAGCTAATTTATGGTGGCAAAATGATAAATTTGAGTGGTTTAGATTTTATGAAATAGAGAGATGTGTATATATAGCATATAATAATTTATTATTTTAGAATTGATTTATCTTGTCTTGTAAAAAGATGTCGAAAGGTTGTATGGAATGAAATTTTAAGAATACTTTGATATAGTAAAAATCCACGTATTAATGGCATGATTAATTAAAACTTTGTTTATCAAATAAGTCATATGTTAAGTTGTATTTGTCGTAAATAAATTTGTAATTATTGGTAGGTCATATCTTCGTGAACGAAATAAAATATTAGTAATAATCATTCACATGTAGTAAAAACCATATCGACATAGTAATTGTTGGTCGTGAAATAAAAAGACTATTGGTAATTATTACTTACATGTAGTCAAAACCGAATTGTAATGATAATATTAACTAATATTGTATAGATTAATCGGTACACACTTTGTCAGCCTCAATATTGTATACGAGTACAACCTGTTTGAGGAGATGCCTGGATCCAGAGATGGCATGACGGTCGAAGACGAACCAAATCAAGATGAAGCTACGTACGTGCGCAACGATCATCACGAAGGTCTCACATTTGTAGCAAATTAGATATATATTGAATCATGTGGATTCCACAAGTAAGGATGTACAACATATATGAATCGGGATTCCCATTACGTATATGTTATATTTCCTATTTGAATGGAATTGTTGAAGAAAGGAAAAATAAATTAAATTAAAGAAATGGTAACACATTGTGTATGGAATGAACATGTAAACCCTAATTAAACAAGAAAAAAAGAAAATGGGAAAATGGATATCGCAGTCGGCCTGTACTAAGAACCGCATGCGATAACGTAAACATCACAAGCGGTTATTAATAAGAACCGCCTGTGATAACGTTAACATCACAGGCGGTTATTAATAAGAACCGCCTGTAATGTGTTGTAATCACAGGCGGTTTTATCCTAGAACCGCCTATGATGACCCCCCTTTATATACGCGGACCATTTTTTTCGGACTACGAAAAACCAAAGTCTTCAACCCGTGCCCTTAGTGCCACCCCTGACTTCCGCGCCACCAGCCCCGATGCCCCCACCCGACGTCGGCAGGCTTCCCCCGTGGGCTTCTCCTCAAACAACGCGACGCCGCCCCGGCACCCGACGCCGGCAGGCTGCCCCCGTGGGATCCTCCTCGGACGACGCCGGCCCCCTCGCCGCCCTCCACGCCACCCCTGATGACGACTGCCGGCCGGTTAGTGTAGTGGGGCGGTGCGAGGAATTCACCGTGGAGGACGCCGGACAAGACGGCTTCCTCTTGTACCTCGCCAAGCAGTAAGATTCCTCTGCCCCCAGGTTGACATCCTTTATGCACTATTTGCTTCCGATGTTAGAAGAGAAAATTTTATGGCATTTGTTTTTCTGAAGTGGTATACCCTTGTTTAGTTATGTAACACTACATTTATCATCCTACTAGATTCATTAGCCCCAATTCGATTAGCAGTTCGTTGTAGAACTATAAGCAAAAGTGGTGTACAGCAAGTGCAACAAACCTAGACGTACAATGCAATTTGTAATGGAGACTAAGCACAAAATAGAGAGATTGATAGTTTGTTCGTTAGATGAACTTGTAAGTTATCATATGTTAGATTCTCCTTTCCTTTGCCCAGGGAAGTGATGGCATTTTATTCAAGAGTTAGAAAGCAAGCTGCACCCTACTCTTAAGTCTGAAAAGTACTTGCTTGATGTATGTTTCATGTTTCTTAGTGATCTGTAAAATGGCAAATGTGTGACTTAGATGCACGGAGATCATAAAGACATTCTTTTCAATGCTAATGTGCACAGATGAATGCCACTGGAGGAGTTTAGGTGTTAGTGGTTCCTTGGATGCCTGATGTTTAAATTTTATTCGGTGTGGATGTTCGCCATAGTGCAGTCATTTCTTATTCTTATTAGATAATGTGTTAGATGAATAATATTGGCTATGTGATCAACTTGATATAGAGGTAGTAGGATCAATAAATTTTTTCTTAAAAAAAGTCCTAGCCATCTGTAATAGTTCGGAAATATCCCTCTTGGTTCTTATATTCTGACCATTTTGATATATCTAAACTCTGTATTCTAGACAAATATTAATAGACAAACTAAATCACGGTTGAAATGGGAAAAGGATATTAACACCATTTTGATCTAAAAGAAGGACAATTGTACTGCGAATGCAGGCATTATAGAATGTCACTTGCATTTTAGGGGAGGAAGAGGTAGAAAGTCGATGTCGACAGGTTGCCGCTAAATGTTTTTCTCATAACCTATGAGAAACAAAAACCTGAATTAGACAAATATACCCCCTGGCTTGCATTTCTTTTGAATTCCATCCCGTATGGCAGACAAAGGCCTATTTTGCCGAGGAAAAGACTAGGGACTGGTAATCCAATCCTAGTACTATGGGAACATTATTTTTTGAAATGTTTTCATGCAACGTATTCCGTGTGTTGAATTTCTTCACATGCGATGAAAATAATATTTTTACGCAATAAAAATCCGTCCTACAAAATACCACGATCGAACAACAGAAGTATAATATCTTCCTTTTGTCAAACATGTTGCCTTAACCCCTCCTCGACTCTCAGAAGTCACGCCCAAACTAGTATCCGCCAAGGTGCAACTAGCCGCCTGCAGGCCCATATTGCTACGTCGTCCAAGCTCAGTTTTTTAGAATTTTTTATAATATTTTTTTTATAAATGTCAAAATTAAAGCAAACGAATGCATAAATTACAGAAATAGGGACCCGTGAGCTTGCCACTAACTGAGAGCAGCCGACAATGGGCCCAATCGGCCAACCATGGGCTAACTGGTTAGTCAGCCAACCAAAGTCTAGCTTGGGATAACCATTTTGGGCACGAAGGCCCTTCGGGTTCCGGCTGGCCGATTGGTCTCAATTGGCCAATAGAAGGCCAGTTAGCGTAGTCAGCCAACCGCTGGGCAATTTTTGATCCAGATTTATGAATTGTTGGCTAAAACTGTCCCTCATGGCCCATTTTTGGCAAAACCAGCCCCCTCCAAATTTCAATGACAAAAATTTCAGTGTGATAGGACATGCACCATGTCGTGCCCCATAGCCGCGACACAGGACGTGAAGGCACGACAGCTCCTCGGTCACACCCCTGAGCCACAATACTCTTTTTTTTTATTTTTAGATACTAGTCTTCTTTTGATTTTTAGTGTTTAGACCGTGGGGTGCCTCAAGCCCACGATGCTTATATTTTTATTTTTACGCGATGATACTTTTTTCATTTTTAGGGTTTAGGCAGTGGGATGCCTTGAGCCTGCGACGCCCTTTTTTTTATTTTTAGGGTTTATAGGTGGCCTAAGGCCGCGACGCACCTTTTACTCTAGCCGGCTGTGGGTTCTTAGGGTTTAGCTCACAGCCCCAGCCCAAACTCTCCTTTTAGGATTTTTAGGGTTTAGACCATGGGGTGCCTGCATTCGTCTATAAAACCCTCGTCGTCCGTGGCCAGTGCCTCACGACCCTTTCCATTCTTCACTCATACCTTCCTTCCTCTCTTACTAAGTTGAATTGGTGCTGCGAAGCGACATTACAAATTATCGAGAACGGTGAGTTTTTCTTATAAAACAATGCATTTATGTTTGATTAAATCGAAGAGTAGTAAAAAATTAGCCCCTCATACTAGTGTTGAACAGATATGTCTTATAATGCTCGAGTGCCTGTTTGGACTCATCTTGTGTCTCACTGCATTTTGAGAGGTGCCGCACATATGATAGGTAAAAAAGTAAGGTTCATCTCAAGAGAATATTGAACAAAGAAGCTCACCTAATCGAGTTCAGGAATTATTTAAAAAATGTTACATACGCAAGGAGGGTGTCCCTGAAATACCTACTGAAATTGCGCAAGAGGTGGACGAGAGTGTGGACTGGTAGAACTTCGTGGAGCACAGTTCAGTGAATCAGCGAAAGTAATAAATCTTCCAGCGACTCGATATGCGGCACACATTAAGGTTTATTATGATTTACATTGTCCATTTTCATTGTAATCCTTGTATTTTGCTATTTTATACGATGCTTTGTAGTGTTAGGCGAATCGTAAAGATGCAGAGTTTTTGAACAAAAAACTGAGAACTATACCTGGACGAGGTTAACATTTGCTGGACAAACAACCATGTTGGATCATCAAAAACCACTATATCATCAAGGGGTGCTTGATCATCAAAAGGTGCAGTGGATGATGATGATGAATTTGTGGAAGGCTCTTTAATGTAATGTACATACATCCATCCCCGCCCTATAGCATCATCAAATTGTGTAGATAGTGATGATGACTTCATGGAGGAATCTCTAAAGCGGTGGAGATAGTAATGATGACTTCATGTAGTGCTCCTATCAGAGATGAACCGACTATATTATTTTGTATTATGTTCATTGCAGTTTTAGTTGTTATTTGGAAATTAGGTGCGACACATGTATGTTAGGAACATTGAATAATGAACTAATGAGTTACAGTTACAAATATAATGAGATACAACACTAACATCATGGCACAAAGCTACTTATATGTTACGAATGACATCATGCAGCAAGACTAAATTACGGTCTCTTTGTTATGGCCACGCATTCTGCTTGGCCATGGTGCATGGAAGTTCTTGACCGTTGCAGCAGTGACAGGCATAGGCACAATTTTTATTGGTGCAGCAGCACCATGCTATATAGTCGCTCCAGATGTCAACCACCTCTTCCGTTTGTCTGTGAAATTCTTCATTCTGTCCAATTATAGTAGACTGATATCCCCTCAACTCCTTACTAGTTAATTTAGCAAGTCCACTATGACTCTGGCTAGATGGACATCACAATTCACATGAGCAATGTTAACAGTGCATCTGACTATGCAAGATTGTTGCCAAGTCAATAGAGGTGAATTATGTTTTTTGCTAAATTTTATTGGTTGTGGTTTATGGATCATTTCATTTTCTGATTACTTATTAGGTATCATGAGTTATTCGGTGTCGTAGATACAAGTCTAGACAGTGAATTTGTGGCACCCCAGTCGGTTACGACGACCTCCGGGCGTGCGAAGGGACAACGAGCGAGAGCGTGAACGCGTGAGGCAGCCGACGACGTAAGTCGGTGTTTGTATTAGGGCATGAAATGAGAGCTTACAAGTGAGGCGAATGGAAAAATGGGGTCCCTTGCCCTCTACCCCCAGGGGGCTATTTATAGGGGAAAGGGAGAAAAGTGTGAGATTACAGTTTTGCCCTCACATGAGAGGGAACTCATAAGGACATTATGGTCATTTTCCATCCCTAGAGAATCCTAGGAGAATATTCCCGAGCATCTTCGGGAGAATCTTCGAGAGAATCTTCTTGGAGAACATGATGGCCTCGCGTATGGGCTCGTCGGAGATAGCGCTGACGACGGAGCGCGGACTCGTCGGAGACAGCCCTGACGCGTAGCGCGGACTTGTCGGAGACAGCCCTGATGCGGAACGCAGGCTCGTTGGAGATAACCCTGACGCGGAGTCCCGACATGGAGAGCGGGCTCATCGGAGACAGCCCTGACGCGGCGACCGGGCTCGTCGGAGACAGCCTTGACGACGGAGAGCGGGCTCGTTGGAGACAGCCCTGACGACGAAGAGCGCGTGGACGCGTCGGAGACAGCTTTGTCGCGGAGAGCGCGGATGAGAACCCTAATAGTGTTGCAGTGATCCTGAACAGTGTCGATCCGGGGAAGCGCGGAAACCCCCCTCCAACAGTAGCCCCTTGCCGGTTGGGGCGGTCGAATAGCGTCCGTCCTAGCTGGCACACTAATCCTTAATGGGTTGGTGCGCGGGCCGGATCGACGACCCTTCGCGAATCAATATTCTCTCCCGGGAAGCGCTGGACGGGGCGATGTTTCCTTTTTCTTCCTTTTTTTTTCTTTTCTCTTCTTTCTTTTTCTCCTCTTTCCCTTCTTCTCTTTTCTTCCTTCCTTCCTTCTTTTTCTCCTCCTTTCCTTCTTCTTTCTTCCTTTTCTCTTTTCTTTCTTTTTCCTTTTTCCTTTTCTCTTTTCTTTCTTTTTCCTTCTTCCCTTTCTTGCCTGCGCGCTGCCCCTTTCTTTTCTTTTTTCTCTGCCGTGCGCCACTTAGTGGGCTGTGGCCCAATAGGCATTAGGGCAACCCTCAGGAGCACATGTATATATAAAATAAATAAATAAAAAAGAAAAAGACACCCCGGCCGAGCCCCCACATTCTGCTCCCTCTCTCTCTTCTTTTCTCACACCGCCACCGCCCTCTCTTGCGCCGCCGCCTCGCTCCTGCGCCGCCTCCGCCTTCCGCCGGCTCCGCACACCGCCTCCGCCTCCTGTTGGCCTCGCACGCCGCCTTCCCGCCCCGGCGGCTCCGCCGTGCCTCACCGCCGCCTTCCCTCCGCCGGGCTTCGTCGCCGCCTTGCCGCCACCTCGCCTCCCCATGCCACCGGCGGGCGCAGGCGGGAGACCCTGCACGCGGCCGAGCCCCCGCGTCCCCAGGCGGGCTTGGGCGGGCGACATCGGGGCGTGGCGGGCTCCGGCCTCCTCGGACGTGTACGAGCGGGGCGCCGCCTCCCGGCCTTTGCCGCGCCGCCACCTTTGCCTCCCCGTGCCGCCGGCCCAGCGGGGACCGGCCGACGAGCGGCGAGTCGAGTGCGGCCCCGAGTGGCGAAGAGCGGGCGACGGCGGGCGGCACCGGGCAGCACCGAGCCACGGCCGGCGAGTCCGGCGGGGGCCGGCCGACGAGCGGCGAGCAGCGGCGGGCGGGCGCGACCCCGTGCGGCGACGAGCGGGCGTCGGCGGGCGTTGGCGGCCCCGAGCGGCGAAGAGTGGGCGACGGCGGGCGGCACCGGGCGGCACCGAGCCACGGCCGGCGAGCCCGGCGGGGGCCGACCGACGAGCGGCGAGCAGCAGCAGGCGGGCGTGACCCCGTGCGGCGACGAGCGGGCGTCGGCGGGCGTTGGCGGCCCCGCGCGGCTGGACGCGAGCTGCCGCGGGTATTGGCGGCCCTGCGTGTTGCGACGAGCGCGGCGGCGCGGAGGGCTAGCGGCACGGAGGACTACGCGTCGCGGAGAGCGCGGCCACGCGGAGGGCTAGCGACGCGGCAGAGAGCGCAGCGGCGTGCCAGCACGGCGAACACGGCGACGCGGCGCGAGCGGCGGTGGGCAGACGTGAACGATTGTGGATGACAGGAACTACACGTGAGCGAGTGCAGACGAGCGTGGACGAACGTGCACAGCATGCGAACGCATGTGGACGAACTCGAGAAGCGTGCGAACGAACGTAGGCGAACGCGAACGAACGGGGACGACCCGCAAGCGGTGCGCGAACGAACGCAGGCGAACGCAGATGAGCGTGGACGAACGTGCACGACGTGCGAACGCACGTGGACGAATGCGAGCAGCGTGCGAACGAACGCGAACGCGAACGACAAGCGAACGACGAGCGCGGCGACGCGCGGGCGACGTGCGGACGACGTGCTGACGACGCGCGGACGACGTGCCGAGGACGTGCTGGCGACGCGCGGGCAATGTGCCGATGAGGCGCGGGCGACGTGCCGACGAGCGCGACGACGCGTGGGTGACGCGCGGACGACGTGCTGACGACGCGCGGGCGACGTGCTGACGACGTGCTGGTCACACACGAGCGACGCACGGACGACGCGCGGACAACATGCCGACGATGTGCTGGCGACGCGCGGGCGACGTGCCGACGACGTGCTGGCGACACGCGAGCGACGCGCGGACGACGCGCGGACAACATGCCGACGACGTGCTGGCGACGCGCGGGCGATGTGCCGACGACGCGCGAACGACGTGCCGAGGACGTGCTGGCAACGCGCGGGCAATGTGCCGACGAGGCGCGGGCCACGTGCCGACGAGCGCGACGACGCGCGGGCGACGCGCGGATGACGTGCTGACGACGTGCCGACAACGTGCTGGCGACACGCGAGCGACGCGCGGACGACACGCGGACAACATGCCGACGACGTGCTGGCGACGCGCGGGCGATGTGCCGACGAGCGCGATGACGCGTGGGCGACGTGCGGGCGATGTGCGGTCGGGCGGTCGGTCTTCTCCTCTTCAGGCTCCCTCAACCGCCTTGATGCGAGCTGTGACGCAAAAGCCCGAACTCTGACTCGCCGAGCGCCGAGCTGAGCCTCGTCAACCCAGACCTCGACGCGGGGTTGGGCGAGCCCGATCTGGGCCCTTCCAGCGCGGACGAGTCGCTCGTCGAGCGCCTAGCGGTGGAGGGCAAAATCCCAGATCTCGACGGCCCGTATGGCGTTGAGCTCCCCGAACCCTCAGTGGTGAGAGCGGAGCGGGGAATGGGCGTCGAGGTGGTCTTTGATGACGTCGACGTAGACCTTGACGATAACGGACGCCAAGGTGGCTCTTGACATCATTGACGATGTTGACGTAGTCCTCGATGGAGACGGACGTCGAGATTGTTATTGACGACGTCGACGTAGATGGGCGCTGAGGTTGCCCTTGACATCGATAACGGATGTCAAGGTGGCCCTTGGCATCGTTGACGGACGTCGAGGTGGCCCTTGACGTCGTTGACGTAGTCTTTGGCGATGTCGACGTAGACGGGCGCTGAGGTTGCCCTTGACATCGATAACGGATGTCAAGGTGGCCCTTGGCATCGTTGACGGATGTCGAGGAGGCCCTTGACGTCGTTGACGTAGTCTTTGGCGATGTTGACGTAGACGGGCGCTGAGGTTGCCCTTGGCATCGTTGACGGACGTCGAGGTGGCCCTTGGCATCGTTGACGGACGTCGAGGTGGCCCTTGACGTCGTTGACGTAGTCTTTGGCGATGTCGACGTAGACCTTGATGGCGATGTTGTGTTGATGCGAATGTTGAGTCTGCGCTTGTTAGTTATGGAAAAGACCGACGTGTACCGACGCGGACGTTGAGTTTGCGCGCATCGGTACCGGACATCTAGGCTCGCTTCTAGCAAAGCGAGCCCCTTGCAGAGATGACACCGAGTTTAATATTTGCAAAGTGTGCGTCATACCACCTCATGCAAAAGGTTGTGCGTCAGCGCTGGATGGGTTGTCGACGCCGGGTGGAACACGTCGACGCCGGACGGAACGCGTTGACGCTGGGTAGAATGCATCGACGCCGAGAAGCATGTCAACGCCGGACGGAGCATGTCAACGCCGGGCGGAGTGTCGACGCCGGACGGAGCATGTCGACACCGGATGGAACACATCGACGTCGGACGGGACACATGGACGCTGAGGAGCATGTCGACGCCGGGCGGAGCATGTTGACGCCGGGCGGAGTGTCGATGTCGGACGGAGCATGTCCGTGACGGCGGAGTGCCGACGTCGGATGGAGCATGTCTGTGACAGCCGAGTATGTCGGATGTAGCATGTCTGTCGACATCGGACGGAGCATGTCCGTGACGGCGGAGTGCCGACGTCGGATGGGCATGTTCATGACGGTGGAGCATGTCGACGTCGGACGAAGCATGTCCGTGACGACGGAGTGCCGACGTCAGACGGAGCATGTCCGTGACAGCCGAGTGTCAGCGTCGGACGGAGCAATGATGCTTGGCAGCTCAGCTTTGTTTCTGGGGGAGCCCCTTGTCCAGATGGTGCTGAGCGTGGAAGGTGTCGAGGCACACACGGACCGTACCCGGGGAGGGCGTTGAGGCGCACGTGGTGCCTTGCCCGCAGATGGTGTTGGAGCATGCTGCGGTACCTTGCCGAAACGTTTGTGGTGACGCCAGCGTCGATGCGAACACATCGCGGGACGATATCGGTGTGCGCACATGGCTGGCGCAGAGCGCGAAGTCCGGTACCTGCAAGGTGTTTGCCCTTTTTGCGTGAATTTTGATGCGGCGTGCTCCGGTGGGATTATTAAGTCGTCGTGTCAGAGGAGATAGTTTGTTGCAAGGTGCGCAGCACCCTGCCTCCCAATGAAAAAACCTAGCGCTCGAGGACATGTCTGAGAGCGCTTGTGACCTTCCCTAACCACAACCTTTGATGCCCACCGGCGTAGCAAGGAGTGCATTGATGCTTCGCCTGGCATGGGCACTTCGCCGTCGCACGACCCCGGAGGAAAGGGACGCTCTATCCCGGCCGGAGATGGCTCGACATCGCGGGGAGCTTACCATTGCACGACCCCGGAGGGAAGGGACGCTTTATCCCGGATGGAGGTGGCTCGACATCGTGGGGAGCTATTTGTCGCACGACCCCGGAGGGAAGGGACACTCTATCTCGGACGGAGGTGGCTCGACATCGCGGGGAGCTTACCGTCGCACGACCCCGGAGGGAAGGGACACTCTATCCCGGACAGAGATGGCTCGGACGTCGCGGGGAGCTTACCGTCGCACGACCCCGGAGGGAAGGGACACTCTATCCCGAACGGAGATGGCTCGGACGTCGCGGGGAGCTTATCGTCGCACGACCCCGGAGGGAAGGGACACTCTATCCCGGACGGAGATGGCTCGGACGTCGCGGGGAGCTTATCGTCGCACGACCCCGGAGGGAAGGGACACTATCCCGGACGGAGGTGGCTCGCCATCGCGGGGAGCTTACCGTCGCACGACCCCGGAGGGAAGGGACACTCTATCCCGGACGGAGATGGCTCGGACGTCGCGGGGAGCTTATCGTCGCACGACCCCGGAGGGAAGGGACACTCTATCCCGGACGGAGATGGCTCGGATGTCGCGGGGAGCTTATCGTCGCACGACCCCGGAGGGAAGGGACACTATCCCGGATGGAGATGGCTCGGACCCTGTCACGGTGAGGCTTGATGCCATGTTGACGAGCCCCTGATGTCGTCGAGGACGGGCACGGAAGCCGCCAAGTCCAAGAGCGCGCGTAATGGCGACGTCAACGACGATCCCCTGCTGCCACCGAGGGCGGGCGCCACAGACGCCAAGCCCGAGAGCGCGGACGAGGGCGACGTTGATGACGAGTACGGCGCGGCGGACGAGCGCGGCACGGCTGAGGCATGCAACAGATGAGCGCGGCGGACGTGCGCGGCACAGCGGACGCATGCGGCGGAAGAACCTGTCGCGGCGGGTGCGCGCGGCGGGCATGCGCGGCGGAAGACCTTGTTGCGGCGGGCGCGCGTGGCGGAAGACCTTGTCGTGGCGGGCGCGTGCGGCGGAAGACAGCGGCACGGCGGACGCGGGCGGCGGAAGACAGCGGCACGGCGGACGCGTGCGGCAGAAGACCTTGTCACGGCGGGGCGCGCGCGGCGGGAGACCTTGTCGCGCCAGACGTGCGTGGCGGAAGCGTGCGGCACGGCTGAGGCATGCGGCGGATGAGCGCGGCACGGCTGAGGCGTGCGACGGATGAGCGCGGTGGACGTGCGCGGCACGGCGGACGCATGCGGCGGAAGAACCTGTCGCGGCAGGCGCGCGCGGCGGAAGACCTTGTCGCGGCGGGCATGCGCGGCGGAAGACCTTGTCGCGGCGGGCGCACGCGGCGGAAGACCTTGTTGCGGCGGGCGCGCGCGGCGGAAGACCTTGTCGCGGCGGGCACGTGCGGCGGAAGACAGCGGCACGGCGGACACGTGCGGCAGAGGTGCACGGTGGATGATGGCGATGTCAACGTCAAGCCCCTAGTGTCGCTTCGTTTCGACGCGTGCTTCAGAGTTTACCACGTCGATCGCAGCCGCGGGGAGTCCAACCGCGCAGACGTCGGTTGATGAGTAGTCGGCTCGGAGGTTAGCGGCCGACGGGTCGTTGACGCGGGCACCACTAAGCTCCTTGGTGATGTCAGCGATGAGCATCGCCGAGGGCGATGACAATGACAAGCCCCTACTGTCAGCCATACCTGTGGTGAGGCCGCGTGCATCGCTGTTGCTGACGTCGTTCCTGAGCTTCTCCTCAACGTCATCCTAATTGACATGACTTCTTGCCCGTGTCCCCACGGTCGGCGCCAACTGTCGTAGATACAAGTCTAGACAGTGAATTTGTGGCACCCTCGGTCGGTTACGACAACCTCCGGGCGTGCGAAGGGACAACGAGCGAGAGCATGAACGCGTGAGGCAGCCGACGACGTAAGTCGGTGTTTGTATTAGGGCATGAAATGAGAGCTTACAAGTGAGGCGAATGGAAAAATAGGGTCCCTTGCCCTCTACCCCCAGGGGGCTATTTATAGGGGAAAGGGAGAAAAGTGTGAGATTACAGTTTTGCCCTCATATGAGAGGGAACTCATAAGGATATTATGGTCATTTTCCATCCCTAGAGAATCCTAGGAGAATATTCCCGAGCATCTTCGAGAGAATCTTCGGGAGAATCTTCTTGGAGAACGTGATGGCCTCGCGTATGGGCTCGTCGGAGACAGCGCTGACAACGGAGCGCGGACTCGTCGGAGACAGCCCTGACGCGTAGCGCGGACTTGTCGGAGACAGCCCTGATGCGGAACGCGGGCTCGTTGGAGATAACCCTGACGCGGAGTCCCGATACGGAGAGCGGGCTCGTCGGAGACAGCCCTGACGCGGCGACCGGGCTCGTCGGAGATAGCCTTGACGACGGAGAGCGGGCTCGTCGGAGACAGCCCTGACGACGAAGAGCGCGTGGACGCGTCGGAGACAGCTTTGTCACGGAGAGCGCGGATGAGAACCCTAATAGTGTTGCAGTGATCCTGAACAGTGTCGATCCGGGGAAGCACGGAAACCCCCCTCCAACATTTGGAAATGGATATTGTAACCGATTCTGATGAGGAGGTGGAAGATTTAATGTTTATGGATTTTTCGGCATTGCACAAAGCTTGTAATAGAATTAAATCTCCATTTCATACATCGATTCTTATGGGTGCGAAATACATTTGGGAGTTGTTGGAAGGTCGCCTGTTAGATGTTACAACATTCTAAGAATGGAGTCCCACATTTTCCAAGCACTCTGTAGTCATCTTAGGTCAATGGATCTTTTAGAAAATACAAGATGGGTCAGAGTTGAAGAGCAGTTAGGAATATTTATGTGCATGCTTTCACGGAATGCTAGCTTTCCCCATTGACTGACAGATTTCAACATATATAGCCCAGAAACGATTATAGACATATATATTCTTGCTTTGATGCAATCACCTCGTTGACATCCGACCTTGTCAAGCCTCACTTTATGGTTACTCATTGGAAAATATTATCAAATCTACAGTTCTAGCCTTATTTTGAGGTACATGTCACCTACGGCTATGTAGTTTAGTAATTTCTATCCTCTCCTAGTACATCTCAGTTGGTAACTATAGTTTTTTTTATTGTAGAACTACCTTGGTGCAATAGAAGGGACTCATGTTCCCATGACAATGATAGGCAGCGAGGCTGCGCCTTATAGAAATAGAAAGCAGACTCTCTCGAAACATCATGGTTGCTTGTGATTTTGATCTAAATTTTGCCTATGTTTCTAGTGGTTGGGAAGGGTTTGCACAATGGAGGGTATGCAAATACACCCAACTTTCTTACTCCATACCGAGGTGTCCGGTACCATCTTAAATAATAAGGTCAAAGGAACTGTCGACCCAAGAACTATAAAGAGCTCTTCAGTCTTTGGCATGCCTGCCTACGGAACCATATAGAGTGGGTAATTGGAGGTCTGAAGATGCGGTTTTCTATATTAAAAGTGGGTACACAGTACCCAATAGATACTCAAGTGAAAATTTCTATGGTAGCAATTGTATTGCATAATATTATCAGAAGGCATAGAGGTGATGAAGAATGGCTTACTACTAGAAAAATCAAATTGATCCTCATAAATTTTTCACTCTTCCTAGTGGAGATGAGACACCTCGAGATAATTCTATACCATCAAACAATCAGAGAAACTTGGGTAATGCTCTAGTGATGATATAGCAAAAAAGATGTGGGCTGATTATGAAAGGAGCAGGACCAGAATAGTGCAACAGAGATCTACTCAATGAGCATCTCATATTGTATTTATTCTGTTTGAACTAATTTATTTTAATATAGAAAAAATATTTGTATTTTGTGCCATTGTTAAACTTTTTTGTGATTAATATTAGCCCTGTTGGTCGCAACAATGTAAGTTTTTTGTTTTATTTTAGGTTCTTATGGCACAAAGGGCAAGGCGGACTTCAAAATATGAAAAGGGATTGGTGGATGTACTTATAGAGTACAATCTCTCTCATTATCGTGGTCAAAATGGATGGTGTTCAGATGGTTAGAACCGGATCGTGAAAGAAGTGAGCAAACTTTTCCATAAAGCAGGATATACAAATTCTCTAATTCAACATAAGGAAGCTAAATTGAAGAAAGAGTACAAGGTCATAAAGTCCATTATCAAGCAAAGCGGCATTTCATGGAGCCTGCATGATTAACACTACGGCAGAGAAGTGAGAAGATATCATAGAAGTAAACTTCCAACCCTTTTAAATACCCAACTAACTTGATCCCTTGATTAAATTGGTAGGAGGACTGAAGACTAAAGAAGTATGAAGGTACAAGCTTTCCATTGTATGAGGCCCTAGATCGCTTGTATGAAGGCAATATTGCACAAAGTAAATATTGTTTTACATCTAGTCAACCTCCTTGTGTTGGAAATACAAGCCATGATGTTGGGGAAAAGACCAAGTCACATTCAAGCATGGGTAGGACAATCCTAGGGATGAAAGAACGCGTCCATAAATTCCCTTGCAAGAATGGATTTATCGGCAATTCAAGGGTAGGAGACTTACATCGTTGAAGATGAAGGGCATAACTCTTTTTATGAAGTTAAAAGAATGGAAAGCATGTGAAGGAGTTTTGATCATCAAGAACCACAAGACCAGCATGATAGAAGATTTTGTCCCTGAAGATGGTGATGCATATGAAGAAGTGCAAAGAAGTGGTAATCCAAGAAAATAGAATGGTGGAGCACAAGGAGTAAGAACCAAGAAACAAAAGGGTACCACATCAATACCACACATGGAAGAAACCATGTTGGCTTATGTTGATCTTGAGAGAGAACAAGCAAACATGAAAGAACAAGGTTCAAAGCATTCTATCACAAATTGTTTGGAGGTGCTAATTGCCATCGATGATGTGTCTGATGAGATTAAAGTTATTGCCAACAATGTCTTCAAAAATGCAGATAAGCGAAAGCTTTTCTTAGGCTACGGCTCAAGACTTCATGATTTCTGGTTGAAGAAGTAAGTGGTGAAGCTCGTACTCAATTGCCTCCATGTAAGTGATGTGATCTTGGATTTGCGTTTCTCTCAAATATTCTTGCTATTAATTCTTGACGACTACATGTCATTTGCAGCTAAGTGTTCATGTGGCCATGGCCTCATTTTAGCACCAACCAAGTGGACCCATAGAGATCCCAAAATTCAGATATTAATAGATGATTACCCTTTATTTGGGCTTGGCTTGTGATGGAAGGTAATCAAATGACTTCCCTTTATTTGATTATCTTCTTCATGGATGAATTGGAGTGAATTCTAGACCATTTGTTGTGATTCCTTCTTTAGATCAACGCTTAGGCTTGCTCGTGAAATTTCTTTAGTTCAACAGAACACGAGAGAGAATGAGAAACTTTAGATTTTCAATTGATGTAAGAGGACTGGTACTGTTGGTAAGAAACCTTCTCATTAAGAATAGTACTGTTTGAGAGAATAGCCACTAGCAATCATTCAAAAAACTCATGTGGATATTGGACTGCCTATTAGTTGCAGAATACTCTCTTTTTATCTCTTTTTATCTCTAACAAACTGATTTTGTTCCCCTTTTCCTTTCTGTTGTTTAGTACATCCTGAAAGTTGGTGAGGGAACTGCATGCTGCTCAGTGCATTAGTGGATTCACAGCTACTTGAGAGAGAACTGCTGGACAGATCTTAATACGATCATGAATTCTTTGTTGAAAAAGTGAGAAGTGTATTTTTCAGTGTTTCGAGGGACAACCACAGCTTGTGGAGACTTTATATCAACATAAACACTGCCTGCATGATGTGTATAATGTCTTGTGGTTGATTTGATGTTACTATGGCTACAGCTTGTACAATGGTTTAATTATCGTGATGTTACAGCTTATAAAAGGTGCAGTTCTACTTGTGGTGTTTTACAAGGATAATTTACCCTGACAGTATTTTGTAAGAAAAAAATCCGATTGTATTAGGTGATTTTATAATTAGTACTTGATATTATAAAGGGTAATTTATAAATCGGTGGAAAACTTTTTACAAAATAATATATTTTTATATATTTTAAAGATAACCCATTTCAAAAAATATTTTTGGATCTAACCCTTTTAATGGTGCCACGTGGCATGGCGCCACAGGGACTCTCTACGGCGCCACGCTCCATGGCGTCGCAGACCTTGTCCCGTTGGCAGCCCTACTGTCTTGGCCGGCTGATGTGGCATGGTTTGCAACGCCAGTATTCATGGCACCACAGCTGCTATACCCACATGCATGGCGTCGCAGCTGCTATACAAAGTTCAGAACAGAACTTCAGAATATCACTAGCAATCCTTTGCTCTGGGTTCAATATTTAATGATCCACATAGAGATCTTCTAGTAAATCATATTCTGGATATACAGAAAAAAGAACAAAATACCTTATTAAGATTGCATTTCAAAAGAGAAATCATATTCTCGGATCAGCAACAAACTATTCACTTATTTTACCACGATTTGGACCCTTCGTGAATTAAATAACACCTCGATTTTACAATGACTTTGACCCCTTTTGATTTACCTAATACAGCGGTTTTACCACCACTTTGACCCAATGTGATTTACTTAACACCACAGTTTTACCACCACTCGGACCCCTTGTTTTACACATCACCAATTTACCACTCTTTGGACCGCATTGTAAATTGTGATATTAGGTAAAACAAATATGGGTCCAAGTCATGATAAGTTCAAGATGTTAGATAAGCAAAAGTGGTGGTAAAATCGTGAGTGGTTATAGCAACTACAGCGCCAGGGGGTGTGGCATCGCAACTACAGCGTCAAGATACGTGGCGCTGCAGATCATGCCACGTTAGCCAGCCACGGCAGCGTGGCTGTCAGTGGGACGAGGTCTGTGGCGCCGTAGATCGTGGTGGCACAGAGTGTCCCTGCGGCACCGTGTCTCTTGGCGTTGTCTAAAGGGTCAGATTTAAAAATATTTTTTTTGTAATAGGTTATCTTAAAAATATAGATTAAAAAGTTATTTTCTAAAAAAAATTAACTTTATAAGGCTTTCAAGCGGGCCTAAGTCTTTTGACTAGACAAAAGGTGCACAATATTTATATCTCCGTCTGCTTTCACCAAGACTATTTGCCGCGGCCGGTCTTACGGTTATTGGTCGTCTCAACTTTTTCAAGGCTTTCGTCGTCTTCGTACTGATGGAGAGCACTAGCTAAACATGAGGGCTCCGACTTGGCGCCAGTCATCTGATTGATTCTTCAACCAAAAATAGAGTCTAATCATAGAAATACCGGCCGGAGCAAGCATTCTTGGGATATAGAATCTCCTACTCCATATTTAATTGGTATACTAGCTAGGGACACTGGTGATTGAACTGACGGTTTGTCGCACGCAGCAGCTAGCTACAGTGTTGGAAAAAATCTTAACATACAGAGGTTTAACTTAGGAAATAATCTTGACATAGGGAGGCTATGCAGTCTGTCCAGTGTTTATTGAGCAATCAGGACGCACGTTGCTCTGTATTCACATGATGACAAAAGGCATGCACTAATACGATCAGTGTGCATATGTCGATCCGCCAGCTTTTGTGATGCTGGTAATGTCTTTTATCACGGCGTGCTGATATGCACTTCTATAGTATATACTGTATAATTTTTGTTGCGATGTAACCCTGACTAGCGAGTCTCCGAAAAGAAAAAAGTCCACATTTCCTTCTAAATTATTGGCTTAGCTCGCTTTATCTCCTAAGCTATATGTTAGCTCATTTGAACCCCTAAATTATCATATCCGAAGCACTTTACCCTTAGGCCAGTTTTAGACAGTGGTATTAATAACGTGGTCGGTGGTTTAGCCCGCGTGACATCCACATCACCCTGTTTTGCACACATTGGCTGTTATGTCACCTTCTTCTTCCTCCTCCACTCTCCCCTACTCTCTCTCTCTCTCTCTCCTCCTCTTCTTCCTTGTTGGTTTCTATCGTTGCCCACCTCCTCAAACTCACCCGGCCTTGCCCAACCCCTCCTCCTCACCCCTAGCATCGCACCACCTCCTCCTTACAGTGCTATCAGGGGTGCAAGAGTGATGGGCGGCATTGAGGCGGACCCGTTGTCAGGTGCGCATTGAGGTGCATTGAGGTGGAGCAACGGTCATGGTTTGATGAAATTAATAGAGGGGAAACATAGAGAAGGGGTACGAGATGATGCAAGTGTGAGGAATTGCTTGAGACTCGCTAAAGACGGAGATTGAAGCAACATGGTGGCCGATGGAGGCATCCACTTCAAAAGAAACTTTTCTATGAAATTCTTGCAAGGCAGAGGACGGGAGGTGCAATTGGTTATATGGTCATCCTCAGCTTGTTGCAACGCGCATCACCCGGCGAGCAGAATCAGGCGGAGTTGCTCTGGTTCGTCGGATTGCAAGTGGCTATAGAGGAAGAGTAAAGGTGGCAGAGATCTCGTTGGCGACGTCCCCTCAAGCCACTGAGGAGTGGGACCGGGAGAGAGAATATGGTGAAAGGATCTAGACTATCGACTAGAGGGGGTGAATAGGAGATTAACAAAAACTAATTTCAAAAGTTAATTCTACACAGGTAATTCTATAGCACTAAGCAAAAGCTAGCATGGTAGTGATCAAAATGAATAAGGAAACAAGTATAGAGAAGTGCAAGGAGACAACCGCACGGAGGACACGAGATTTATTATCGAAATTCGAGCATTTGGCGATGCCATACATTTTCGTTGAGGAAGTTTGATCCAACAATTGAAGCCGGTGCTGAATCGTGATCTTTGCCCAAGAAGCTTGCCAATGCGAAGCTCCTATTCTCTTGTGGTAATTCTTCACCTTGCACTAGGCGAACTCCAATCTTCATAAACTTCTCGGCTTCTTCAGAACTTTGAAGAGTTCCGAGCGACACCTAATCATCTAGGATGTGCCAACCTCCAAGAATAATAAGAACTTAGTCTCAGCTTGTAGGTGATCAAAGCTCAAGGGAAATTCAATGCAAATCCTCAAGATTTCTCCCTCTCAAAGATTCAACAAGAAGGCAAGATAGAGGAGAGAAAATGTGCTGCTTAGGATTAGAGACACAAAGGGTTGCCTCTACCTAGGAAGGGTGTTGGCTTATATAGACCGTCCTAAAAAATCTAGCCGTTACTGATAAAGAAACCTCACCTAGAGGTTACGAACAACCTTGCTCGAACGTTCCAGAGTTCAAACACAATGGCTAGTTTTGGAGAAAAACACTGATTAGAGGGTGCAACATGGACATACCAAACAGTACCAAACTTGATGATGACATCCCTACTACAGTTACACCCACAACCCATACACCTACATAAATTACCACTCCTCAAGTGCCAGAAATACAAGGACCAATAAGTAGAGCTCGTGCATGACAACTTAATGATCAGGTACTTTTGTGTATCAGTACTTCACATAATTTATATATGAATATGATGCCTACCTAAATCAATTGTTCTTATGTTATTAAGGAACCAAGAACCAAGCATGGCTACAGAGGACAAGCATTGGAGCATGAAGCTAAGGAATGAGATGATGACAGCAAATCTTCAAATATTAATTCAAGTGATAATTTTAGAGCATTGAAGCCACCATAAAGGCCTCCACTTCTTGAAGCTTTGGCCAAGGCAGGTGTTGTGGCAAGGGTCCACGCGCTACCCCAAATCAACGCAAATAGTCTAATAACCCTAAACTCAACTGCTTTATCAATTATGTTTACCTTCACCGTTGTCTTGTTGGAACTACAGCACTCACTACATGAACGCCGGGCTCTACGTCAACACCACACTCTATGGCAACCCTCACTCAATGTCAACAGCTTGCTCTACGTCAACATCTCACTTTACGTCAGTGTCTCGCTCTACGTCAACACCCGCTCTACTTCAACATCTCGCTCCGCACCAAGACCTCGCCCTATGTCAAGCCATCGTTGTTCGGTTGTGCTCCACCGTCCATCTACACCTCATGCCATGGCAGTTCATTGGACGGGACAATTGAAGATGCTCTCAAGATGCTCCAAAATATTGTACTAGGCATAGGAGAGAAATGACCAAAATACCCCCTGTGAAACTATAAACTGAGAGGTATGATTGTAATTTGCCTATGGGCAACCTTGTAGTTTCACTTTGGCCCAAGCCTCAGCCTATTAATAGGGAGGAATCCCCTCTAATTTGGGAGTTGAATTATCTCTCAATAAAGCTTATAGTTCCCACATTTATTCTAAAAATATAGGAGGGAGACGAAGTGTAGTCTGACGGTGCAACATCCAAGGTGCGTGGCGCGAGTCAAGCGACCCTCTCCGTATCCCGGTTGGTTAGTGTATCCAAACAGGGGTGCTACAAGTTCACTATCTAGGATTGAAAGAGCATCTAGGCCCCTAAGTGGTTTTGATGGTTAATGGCAACTCAATCTGGGATCTAATGTTTACAATGAGTGTAAGCAGGTTAAACAGGTTCCAGGGAGAAGGGTCATCAAGGGAATGATGACCACCCAAAAAGTTCAAAGGTGGTTTCCAGCACAAAGGAATGGCTGTGCTAGGTAGCTGTGTCACAGCTGTGAGGAAGCCGGTGCTGTGCAAGGAGCTGCAAGAAAGGTGATGGTGGCTTGATGCGTCAAGGGCCATGAATACAATAGGTGGCAGGTAAAGCCTAGATTTGCTAGTTTCTTTGAGTCCATAGGAAACACCCGCACTATCCAGAGGGATGAAGTAGTAATAATCTGTGGAGGATCTTTTGCTCAATGCTCAGAGTGTTGGACAGTGGCACTGATGCTTGAGGTCAGTGGCCCTGTGTCAACAGTTTTGCACAAGTGTGAAACTAGTTTTTGTTAGCACTCTGCAGTACTAGCAGTAGAAAACCCTAGGGGTTAGAGTCACCGGTGTGACACAGCTGTGTCACAGGTGGTCTAGCGCTCTATGACTCAAGTACGTCTCTGTACCAGGGGAGAGCTGTAAATGCTACGGGACCTGCACTACGATGGTTTGTCTGCTGAGTCAGAAGACTGTCGGAGGTTCTCTCCTTATTAGGGATCAGAGTAGTTGTATGCTGAGGGCATGTCATGTGCCAAGACCAAGCTGAGTAGTGCTGCTACGTCAGTTAAGGGTTCACCTGTGTCAGCCTCCAGTGACACAGGTGTCGGTCTGCCCAAGCCGGTTATAGGTTGGGCGTAGTGTGTAGCTGTGTCACCGGTGCCTGTCACCGGTGACTCACTTAATCCTACGTGGCAACAGTGTAACGGTCGGGTTCCTGCGAATCCTATATATAGGGGACCAGGCGAGGTCTTTGACCTCAACCAATCATTACAAGCTAGCTCAAACCAATAAAACATATTCAACCGTTGCAAGCCTCTTTCACTCGAAACAAAAGCACACCTTCCTAAGAGAGTTAGAGTCCTTGAGCAAAAGAGCATTTGGTTCCTCCAAGATTCGTTGATAATGAATGGGCTGAACCAGTAGTTTGTGAAGGTGATCTGAAGTCTACCTGCTGCAAGGCAAAAGGACTTCCACAAGCAAAGCAAGGCGCCTGATCGTTAGGTACTCGGAGAACAAGCACGATTTAGTGCTGGCTATCTCTTCGGAGTAGTCTCTCCAATGGAGACGTACCTCTCTGAGAAGAGCAGGGAACTTCGGTGAAAAACACCTTGTCTCTGAGTACTTACTACATTTCTTAGAGTACTTGCTATTCTTGCATGTTTGTGTGATCTTAGACTTATTATGTTCATCTATTGTAGATCACCCTTTTACATGTGCTATCTTAGCTGTGTCTCAGTTGCTATTGATCATATCTCTCACCTGTGTTAGGTACCTGTTATACAGCCAGTTAGGTTGCACATTATTTCTAAGTCTTTAGCTCACCTGTGTTAGCCACCTGTGTGACAGCCATATGTTAAATCATACTTAATATCTTGCCTGTGCTGCTCATCTGTTACACAGTTAGCTCACTCTACTTCTGACTAAGACTTAATCTGTTCAACAAAGTTAAAAGAAGTAATTTTAATTAGCCTCCTATTCACCCCCCCTCTAGTCGGCACCTTCAGTCCTTTCAATTGGTATCAGAGCAGGTTGCTCTTTGATTTGGCCTAACAGCCAGAGTTAAAGGATGTCAGGCTATGAGGGTAAAATACCTATCTTTAATGGGACTAATTATGCTTTCTGGAAGAGAAAGATGCAAATGCATCTTATTGCTATTGACCCAGATGTATGGGAAGTTGTCTGTACAGGCTACAGGTTAGAAGACAACATCATGCCTACCATAAGCGACAAAAAAAATATTCAGAACAATGCTAGAGCTGCCACAGCAATCTTCATGGGTTTGCAGGAGCATGACTTCAACAGAGTCAGCACGATGGATTCTGCCAAGGATATCTGGGATACCCTGGAATAGATCTATGAGGACAGTGACACCCTAAAGAAGTCAAAGAGAAGCCTTCTGGAATCAACTTTGGAGAGATTCGAGTATGAGCATGGTGAGGACATCAACTCCCTATTTTCAAGACTCACAATCATCACCAACCAGTTGAAGGCCTTAGGCTCCAATCGAGTAGAAGATGAAGATGTTGTGAAGAAGTTCTTGTCAGTGCTTCCTAAAGCCTACAGAACTCTTGTACTCATGCTGAAGGAGAAAGATGTGTTCGATAAGATGAAGCCCACAGAAGTGTTAGGAAGGATCCTAACACATGAGATGGAACTCAAGCAAGAAGGCAAACAAAGCTCTTCCCCAGCAGCTAAGAAGAATATTGCCTTGAAGACCACTGCTTCAACGTCACAACCTGAGAGTGACAGCAGTGAGGAACTCAATGAGGAGATGACCAGTGGAGAAGAGAGTGAACTCATCCTCCTCACAAGAAATTTCAGAAAGTTCTACAAGAAGAAGAAGTAGTTCGAGTCCAGTGACAAATTCAAGGGAAGATGTCGATGTACAAACGCCAGTATCGGTGGTCCGGAAGGACCCCCTTTAGGATTCGGCTGGGGAGGCGCAGATCTACGGAGCTACGCCGGAGCTAGAGCTTGGCGGGATATGAAAATAGGAATAGAC
>JAGXJF010002754.1:0-55239 GCA_019208055.1 Stipa capillata | reverse complement strand
AACCACGTCAGCGGCGCGCGGGACCCCCCTGTCAGCGACTCGGGTGGTTGGGGAACCAATCCGAGCACGCCATGCGCCCTGGGACCTCATTCTCTCTCTCTCCTCTTCTCGGGACCGGCCGGAGCCGAGGCTCAGACGGCGGCGCCCTCGTCAGAGGCTCATCGGAGCTAATCTCCAGGGCGCTAGGGGACCCGAAACTACTCGGGGGAGGTCGCTAGGGCTCGGGAAGCTCACCCCGAGGAGGATTCGGTGCTCGGGGAGGAAGGAGGAGGTCTGGAGCGAGCTGGCGGCGAGGACCGGCGGCGAAAGGCTTCGGGTCGTCGGCGTCGGGGGCCTCCGAGGGTGGATCTGCAACAAGGAAGCAACAGGGATGTTAGGGAGGAGATGGGGGTGACAGAGAGCTAGAAGATGGGAAGGGGAAGGACCAGGGCGCGTTCGGGAACTCGTCGGAACCGCGGCCGGACTTGAAGACAAAGGAGATGGCGAGGAAGCTCTAGGCTGGATCTGGAGAAGAAAAATGGAGGGGGAGATAAAGGGGAGCTCAAGCATGCTTGTATTCGAAGGAGGGGGAGCTCGGGACTTACTGGAGGTGGAGCAATTGCTCGCCGGAGCTTGGGACCGGAGAGGAAGGAGAAGGCTCGGGCTCGGAGAAGAAAGGAGGGGAGGCTAGGGTTTCTGGTGGAGCGAGGAGGGGAGGAGGAAGGCTGTCGGGACGACGGTTTTATAGGGCGGCGAGGGCTTCGGACCGCCGGTCGGAACAGGGGGCGCCGCCCCGCTCGGCCTCTGGCCGGCGGCGATGTGGAGGGGGAGATGCTGACGCGCGGGCCCCGGGGCGCGGCAGTGAGAGGGGGAGAGGCTGACAGCGAGGCCGGGCTGTCAGCCAGAGGAGAGGGCGCGGGGCGCACGCGCGGGGGAAGGTGGGCCGGCCGAGGCGGCCCATTAGGCCTCGGCCTGGGTCTGTTAGGGTTTTCTAATTCCTTTTTCTTTTTCTTTTATCCCTGATCATTCCCCACGTCATTTTATGTACAATTTTTGCTCCAAATGATTTGAAATTTTTACAGGGGCCCTGATATATTATCTGGGAGCTATTGGGAAGGTTTGAATCAAGTTGGAGTTGGTTTGGAGGGGTGTCTGGTTCAAATTTGAATTAGGATCCGAATTAGGGTTTACACTGCGACTAGGCCTTAGATATATTCAAAAATTCTGGAATTTTACCTGGGACTAAGGTTTGCACTTTTGGAACTATTTGTGAGGTTTGGGGAGTTTGCATCCACTAGAAAAGGCTCTATCGATGAAACCCTAATTCCAGCTAGAAATGGCTCTATCGACGAAACCCTAATTCCAGCTTCTTTAGGATTTTAGGTTTAGGGATTCACCGGAGTGTTCGATGACTTCCTCTACCCTTATTAATGACTTTGTTATTTTGAGTTCCTCGAATAAGTTGATTGGTGTTTTGACATTGTTATTTGAAATACTTCAAATAAATTGATTGGTGTTTGCAACAATTACCCACCGAGGATGAGATATTAACATATTCTATAAAATAAAGTTTAATATACAACTAAGGTTCGCAAGGTGTGGTGATGAGGATGCCATGTATGCATGAATGCAGGACAAAACCCTAATCGATACATTTGGGTGTTACAAAAACCGTACCGATGACCTAATTAATTTTTAGTTTGAAAATAGTTTTGTAAAACAATTTTGTTTCAAAATTATCCAAGGGCCACGTGGCTAAGACCCTCATTGGACAGATCTACAATATTTATATAGGGATAAAAGGGGTGAGAAGTATTGAAAATACTTTTATTTTTCCTATGCTAAAATACCTCCATAATTTGGTTTTAAAAAGAATTCATAAAACTCAAAATCTGAGTAAATATCAACCCAACCAAAGTCACCTTTGGAACTCACAAGTTTGGATTTTAGCCAACTTTCCGTAACCGGCAAGGTAGCAATGCTCAAATGGATTGCTTTAGCAACCATTTCGGTAATGCCACCAGATAAGCAAGCAGCAGGTGATGGCAAGATCCACCACTGAGGAAATCAAGGGCTATAAAAAGGGCTCTTAGGAAGCAACGGTAGGAGGAGCAGTAGCACTAGTGACCTCTCCAAGGTTTAGCACTCCAGCATCACACTAGAGCTCAAGCCAGGAACCTTAGGCGACAAGAACAAGAGGAGACCATCAGCAAGATGAGGAGCAAAACCAAGAGAGCAAAGGAGCAAAAGGAGCAAGGACCAGCCCCACAAGGGCAAATCTCAGGAAGCATAGCCAAGCATTAGGGGAGGAAGAGGAAGAAGCTAGAGGAGGGACGCATCAGGAGAAGGGAGACCACAGCCATCAGGAGGAACAACAAGTATAGAAGGCCAGCTTACCATTGTCCTAGCTAGCACAAGGTAGAAACCCCACCCAAAGATCATCATAGCTGCATATACACATGAATACCAGATGGATGTAATGGATAAAGGAACCCTCAGAACCCATTCTCATCATAGGAGATTTATAAGAGACTAGGTAGTACCTGTTCTTATTAGCTTGGCCCATAAACGTCTCAAATAAAAATCCTCAGGTTTTAGGTTTTAGGTAACTTGTGTAGAGTAATCTGTTATTATCAGACTTGGCATAAACCCTTCTCAGATTTCTTCTTAGAGAAATCATCATTATATGTATCAAGGCAACCGATTAGGCAACATTGGTAGTATTTTGTTCTTATCAGATTGTTGGTATACCAATTCTCAAATTCCTTCTTAGGAATCATCAAAATGAATTAAGGCAACAAATCAGGCAGCATCTGTTCTTATCTATCTGATCAACCAACAACCAAATACCAAACATCAGCATGTTTAGCTAAGGGTCAAGGAGTAGTATCTGCTCTTCAACCATTAACTAACATAAACACATATGCATGTGCATAGGAAGGAAAAAATGAACTGAGATCAGTTTGGCATCTGTCCATCAATTTAAATAAGCTATTCCACATAAGGAGCAATAGCCAACAGTTGCATAAACAGAAGCAATCAAGTTGCAGTATCTGTTCACATCAATTTTCTTTTAAAATGCTAAGCATCACTGTAGTATAGCAAAGAATCAAGTGATATATGTTCTTATTAGTAAAAGGAAGCTACCCTTAGCACAAATCATAGGCACAAGTACTCTGAACTGCTAGCTAGAACTATGGGCAATGTCAGCCCTTATCAAAGTTCCACCATTAAGAATCAAAATACCAGATTCTTAAACCGAGATATTAGTTATGCAAAGACACCACCACATCTCACTTACGCAAGGAAATGAGTAAGTAACAATTCCAAGCAAGCGTTTAATAATCTGAACATAAGCTTATAACCAAATACCAAACCAGAACATATGGGTTCGACCAAAAGTAATACTAGTAAGGTTAATCACAATCAACTCAGTAATGGGGACTGCCAAACATGAAAGGGCAATACCAACATCTCAGGTAATTCAAGGGCATAGTCATGTCCAACACAAACAGTCACAGAACCATGGTTATATACCAAACATCGGCCGCAACAAATTGCTTAGGAATTTAAACAATCATCAGTACAAACTTAACAACCGGGCAGCCTGATGCTCACTCGGAATTTGAACCAAAACCAAATCAATCGAGCACAAGTATACAAGCATCATGACCAGTCCAGAAATGGTAGAACCCTAGAAATGGGGAAGGAATAGGGGAAATAGAAGTAGAGAGGGATTAGGACACTTACTGTGGAGGAGATGGCATGGGGAGCCCCGGCTCGCCACCGGCGGGAGGCGGGCCGATGGAGCCCGGTGGCGGGGCTGCGACGCCAGCCACGGCCGACCCGGGCGGCGGACCGAGGCGGCCAGGGCGGAGGCACCGAGGCGGCAGCATCCGAGGCCGCCGGAGGCGGCAACTGAGCAGGGGGCCAGCAGAGCTTGACCGAGCTCAAACGAGCACCTAATGCCGCTAGCCAAGCGGAGCGACCGGCGGGCGATTAGGGTGGTACCGGCGGACCAAGGAGATGGCGAGGACCAACGGGGCTGGGGCCCTAAGGCCCGAAGCAGTATAGAGCGGCCGAGAGGGAGCAAGGCGGCGGCGGCAGATGCGCAAAAGGGGGATTAGGGATTAGGTGAGGAGAGAGTTAGGAGTGTGCAAGTGAGGAAGAAAGGAGGCGCCGGTTTTGGACCTGATAAGCCGACCGGAGCAAGGGTAAAAGAGAAAAAAATAATAGTAATAAGAATAAAGAAAAAAATTTGAATGAACTAATTATATTAGTTTCTTTTTATTCTTAAAATAGGAAATGAGATCAAATAAGTCTATTCTCCTTGGTTTAAAAAGAGAGGAATATGTACACATGTATATATGTTAAAGGGTAAATCGAAATTGAGAATTTCTCAAGTTAGAAACATTTTTCTCAAAAAGAAATTGAATTTGAATAAAGTAATAAGTTAGTCTAATTAAGTTAAGTATATTTTTCTTTAGAAAGAAGAGAATTTTAACCTAATCTAGTTCCTTAAGTGAACTGACATAGACGATGAAGTTGATTTAACCCAATTTGAGTCAACATGAACCTTAACATAATTGAAGCTTGATTATTCCTCTAATTGATTGTAAGCCTTCCAAAGAATGTTTAAGTAAATTAGGTCTAGATTCCTTTAGAATATGTTGATAAACACATCATCTTATGCATGCCATGCCATGTCATTGCATTGATATTTTGGGATCTTTTGAATAAGTCCTCATCGGACTTTATTGCTTTTCATCAGAGACCGGAGTTCCGCAAGCAGAACAGTCAAACTCCACTACCTACTCGTTACTAGACAAGTCCAGTTTCTTGTTCATGTCCGTTGAGAATGATCCACAATTTCCCTCTTGTCTACAACCTGCATAAATTGGAAATCTATCTTCTAAAGAGAAAGCAACTGTTGTTTTGTTTTGATCGCCGGTTCTTAGGCGATAGCATGGTGGGTGATGAAATCCTAGAAAGGTGCCGAAGGCACATCAGAAGGTGGATTTCATCACACGGGTTTGTTTCACATAAGGTTAATGCAACCAACGATCGATTGTGCTTAAGCGCTGTAGCGAACGCGCAAACCACATACCCTGTATGGGCGGGGCTAAGCCAAAGTACCTTTGTCATAGGTCATACTCCCCCGGGAAAGGAAAACCTTAACAGTTGGATCTGGAGTATCAACTGTTGGGAAGGTGGCGTTAGCAGTAGGCTACCCACAAGGCGTTGGATCTGTAGTGTCAACGTGAGACCGGTAGACCCTGGCCTGTTGTGCGGGACTACGACGCGGGGTATGACCGAGCAGGCGGTGAAACGGCTTTGTGACCATAGGAGTGTAGATGGGGTTTGGCCACCTCAGTTGCACGACTATCGTCGTTTGTGGGTATAGTTGCGCACCTCTGCAGAGTGTAAAGAATTGTGGCTGAGTCGCTCCATGTTCCTAGTCGGAACTGCGAATGCGGTAGGAAAGGGATCCATCGGAGATCCTAGCAGCCTGTAAGACATGAGATCGTAGTCTCTTAAATTAAGACATGAGATCGTAGTCTCTTAAATTAAAACTTGACTCTCTTACCTTGCCAAACTGCATTGCTTTTAGAGAACGTTGCCGTTCTCAGTAGATAGTGCATCAAACACCTCTTGCTATTCCTAGACTTGTTGAGTAGCTTCTATACTCATCCCTCTATTCTAATTCCTTTGAGTAGACTGTGAGCCGACATCCGAGATGGAAGTGATCTACGTCGAAGTCGATGAAGAGGCTCCCGAAGAACAAGCGCCGAGGAAGGAAGACGAAGGCATTGACTGCTACGTCGACTTTCGCGACGAGAGCCATGATGAGTAGAAAACTAGGTCGAGTGAGTCAAGAGTTGTAGGAAAGACTTTTGCTTTAGCCAGACGATAAACGGTTTTAAATTCCTCGTATTTTCAGGAATCAGTTGTAAGACTTGGTATTTTGTTGCAAGTTGTAATCTCAGTTTGGAATATATGGACCGCTGCGATGCTCCCAACGTGCTACTCTGTACGATGTATTGTGGACGAGAAGGCACTTCATCTACGATATGTCGAAGACCGGCATATTATCCAGGAGGGTAGTATGTGGGTCGCCGCATCTAACCATCCACAAAAACATTGCTAATGGTTCCACTTAAGTCATTTATGTAGTTGACTTGAAACCATAGTTATGCTAGAAGATTATGCAATCTATCGAATACATCACAGTTCAACCTAAACATCTTATAACACCCTCTCCTATAATTTAGATTCTCCATGACCCATTTATATTTGTTGAGGAATCCTATAAGGTCCTTTGTTCAAATAAGTTTCATGGTAGTGAGAAGCCATGTTACCCATTATGGCAGCATGGTGCACCAATTGTGCCATCCGTAGAAGATGTTTCCTCCTTGTGGAGATCTCATCGTCATATTCATTCTCACCTCCATCATCCATCTACAAAATGGCAGCAACAATTTATTAGGACATATAATTAAATGGGAGCAATTAATAGGACATGCATATGGTACACAGATGAAGGCAAGCAATGGTTTACAAATAGTAACTACAACAAGTGGTTCACAAATAAGAGCCACAATGGTTCAGAAATAGCAACTGCCATAGTTCACAAATGGTTCACAAATAGCAACTGCCATAGTTCACAAATGGTTCACAAATAGCAACTACAATAATTCACAAATGGTTCACATGAAAGCAACACATTATTACTCGAATGCAAATAAATAACTACTTGTTCCTTTCAGCATGTGCCCATTTTAGCCAATTAAGCCTAGCCTCGTGGTTTGAAATGAAGACGAACAATTCTTTATACTTAGAATTCAAGATAAGTATGGTTGCGGTATAGTATAGAGCCTTCCCTTCTGCAGCACTACAATCTACCATCATCTGGAGTTCATCTTTCCAGCTAGGGGTAAGGTTAGGAACATGACAAGATGACTCCTCAACACTTGTGTTTATCACCGCCAATGTCTCCTTGTACTTAGGAAAAAATGGGTTTTTGTCCTCCTTCTCCATGCGTGTCAAATCTATTGTAAAGGATTTGAACTTTCTCTTTGCGGATTTTTTTATTTCTTCAAGCTTGACAAAATGATATCCACATCATCGAGAGAGAGACTCATCACCATCACCCAAAGTTGGACCATCGTCTTTTGATATCTCTCTAGGGATGGTTGATGCTTCCCCAGTGAAATGCGCATTGTCAAACATGACATCCATCTCGCTCAAGTTAGTTGTACCTTGTTTCTATACTTTGCATGCTCTGGGTGTTTCTAAAACCGTAAAACACAAAGAAAGAAGTTAGCACAGGTACATAAATCATGGATAAGCAAAAATATATCACAGAGAAAAGTATACCACTAGATAAAGCTTCCACCATGCATGGTCAGCACCAATAGTTCCTAATCGATCATCCCAACCAAGATCTGCACCAACAATTTTCATATCCTGCCACTATAGGTACTCTTTCTTCATTGAGTCCCATCTATTTTTGAATTATTTCTTCATATACTTTTTCCTAGTAATTGAAAAAAAATATCTCCTGATGGTTCTTGTAACCTTTCTTGCTAAGATACCCACTTGGCCTATAGTTCTTATTTGTTTCATCTACGAATTTCACAAAAAAAACTCTATCGTGATATGAAACCCAAATAACCTTCCCCCATCTATGACAAATTAAAAGATGTACAACATTTATTCAATGCAAATATGAATAATAAAGGATGTAAAACATTTATTAAATGATCAATACTAGTTTACTAGACATGCATCAAGGGAGTAACACTATGACGTACCAAATAATCAGTATCTAGTTCACTAGACATACCATTTGCTCAATTAATTTAAATGATTTGTGCCTAATTCAGTAGAGATACCATTTGCTCAATTAATTTCTGTACAAACACTCTACTAAACATACTGATTAATTAATTTATGCACATATAAGCTTCACTACACAGTCACACACATGCTAGTCATGGCATCAAACAAATTTAAGAATGTCATATGCAGATCTGAATAAACAAGTACAAATGTAGCAGGCACAAGGGGGAGGAAGGAGTTCTCGACCTCGGAGCTCCTGAAGCCGGCTGTAGGTCGTGGAGGTGGCCGACAGGAGGTCTCAAATGTGGCCGGTGTGAGGTCGCAGAGGGAAGAGGGCTGTTGGTAGGTAACCGAGGTGGCCGACGGGAGTATGCGGAGGTGACCGGTGGTGGTTCGCGGAGGTGGTAGGCGTGATGTCGTGGGAAGTCATAGAGGGAGGACGGCCATCGGGAGAGGCGGCGCTGCTTATTTTCAACCTGGACGGTGGAGGGGAATCGGTCAGCAGCTGTGGGGCAAGAAACCCTAGCCGTGCTGTAAACGACTTGCAAGAGTGAGCGATCCAAAGAGAGGCACGAATGTGACAGTGACTTGGTTTCTTTAAATCAGTATGGGAATATCTGCAATAGCATTTTGGTTACAATAAACACAAACTATGAGGTAAAGTAGTAACTAAGCAGCGCGGAAGCCAAATCACTTGCGGAAAAACTATTTCAGTGCTTGGCCCCTTATATTATATACTGAGAAAAGTGATTCCGTCGAAATAAGAGATGGCTTTTACCTGTTTGGTTTAGCTTCCCAGATGAACCAAATAGGGCCAAAAGATGGCAACGGGCTAAAATGGTTCCAAGCACGGTCCAGCCCTGGTCCGTCAGAACCTCCAAAAATTCGGTCGGACTGGCTTGGCCGGGCTCTATATTAACGTCACGATGTGAAGTTACCGGAACTTCCACCTAGATTGATTACGGGGCCCAGATCTTTCCTGCGTCCATCTCCAGGAGATCAAAACCAAACAAAGCTTTGACCCCTCCAATTCCCAAAGAGGAATTTGATAAAATGCCCCAACTTACCTGGGACTTCGACCATATGCCCCGACTTACTTCAGCATCGATCAAATGCCCCGCGCTCCTCCCCGGTCACCAGCTAACCCAAGCAGCTTGACCAAGCCCCTGCAACTGACCATAGCTCTAACCCTAGGTTTGGGCCCCTGCGCCGCCGCCGCTCGATTGGCCCTCCTGCTCCGGTCGGTGCTGACGTAGACGCCGCCGCTCCCCTGCTCCGCTCGCTCGTCGATTCCCCACCCGCGCCCACCCCGGAGCTACTTCCCGGAGCTGCCGCTGGTCGTGAGCCGCCGCCGCTCGGTTCGGCCCCCCGCTCCGGTCGTCGCTGACGCAGAGGCTGCCGCTCGCCTGCTCTGGTTGTTCCACCTCGTCGTCCCCAAGGTAAGCCGCTTCCCGTAGCTGGAGCTGCCGCTGGTCGTGCGCCGCCGCCGCTCGGTTGTGCGCCGCCGCCGCTCGGTTCGGCCCCCTGCTCCGGTCGTTGCTGACGCAGAGGCCGCCGCTCGCCTACTCTGCTTGTTCCTCCTCGTCGTCCCGAAGGTAAGCCGCATCCCGTAGCTGGAGCTGCCACTGGAGGTGCTCGTGGAATGTCCATGGTTAGCAACGGCTGCTAGCTGCAATTTGGAGCTTGATAATTTGGAATTCCCCAAAACAATAAACCAGGTGTATGTGTTGATCAATCAAGCAGGCAACAAATGTAGGTGTTGATCAATAAAGCAATTGTATTGCAATTCCCATAGCTGCTGTTGCTTCGTTCATATGCAATTCCCGTAGCTGCTGGTGCTTATGCTGAATTGTATTGGGAGATTAACAGCACTGAATTGTATTGATCATTTGTTGTGGTACTAATGCTGAATTGTATTGATCAAGATGAGTAGGAAGATGAGTACTTATGCATGTATAGGAGCCTAACTAAATTTAAATTTAACACTAAATTACAGATGAATTGTATTGATCAAGATGAGTAGGAAGATGAGTAGGTTATAAGCAATTTCAGTATGCAATGTGTTCCCAAACCCTTGGATGCATGAAGAACTTAATTTGGAGGTCAAATTTACAGGATGTCTCAGGTGAGCTCACAGGCATCCATGGAGATGACGGAGCTCCCGCTTGTCGATTGTCCACGGTGCAAAGATGGCCATCAGCTGCTGCTGCTCACGTCGAGGACAAAGAATAATCCGGGGAAGAGGTTTGTGAAGTGCCCGAGGAACCAGCCGTGGGTAGAGGTGATGCCTCCAATGCCAGCTTATTGCTTTGCATTACCAGCCAACAAATTGTAATGTGCATTTCTGTTTTGATTGATAGGCAGCCAAGAAGTGTGCATTTTTCATGTGGTTGAGTGAGTACGAAGAGTATCTGCATAACTTTGGTTCAATTCGGAGAGGATTGAGGTGGAATGAACAAGACAAGACTATAGAAGATGGCTTCAACCAAACAATTGTAGAAAAGTTGGATCATATGAAGCTGGAGATGATCTCGCTAAGTGACCGCATCGAAAAGATGGCAAGACTGCAGGAGCTTCAGATGGTAGTCAATGGGATGTGTGTACTATTTGTAATTATAAGTTTCATGGTCATGTTAGCTAAGTAGAATGTGGTTCTGTGTCCACATTGTAATCAGAAACAAACTTATGTGTGGACTTGCTGAAAAATTGTAAATATATTTCCATTTGCATCCTGGTTCCCATTTTTATCAAATTTTCATGTCTGATCGTTGTATTTCCATTTGGAACAGAGGAAAATGCCCTTATGGAGCTTTTAAGCTTTATGTACAGTGGAAAGTTGACAACAAATCAACCAACCCTTCTGCTGGATATCTTGATGATTGCTGACAAATTTGAAGTTGTTTCTTGCATGAGACACTGCAGTCAATTGCTAAGAAGCTTACCTATGACCACAGAATCTGCACTTCTCTACCTAGATCTGCCTTCCAGCATTTCAATGGCTGCAGCAGTTCAGCCACTGACTGATGCTGCCAAGGAATTCATATAGCAATTTTCCAAGTGTATGTGTCTGAATAGAGCACACAGGTTCACTTTTTGCAATGAAGAAAGGGATTCATTCATATAGCAATTTTCATGTGGGCTTGGCAGGCCTGAAATGATCTGAAAATACCATGACCTGCTTGCTTCTGGCAACAACCTGAAAACATTCAGTTGGCATTAAATTCACCAAAAGCTTTTCACTACAATTCATATATTCCTTCCAAAAGCATTACAATTCACCCAAATTCGTCAAAAGCATTACAATTCACCCAAATTCACAAAAAGCATTACAATTCACCCAAATTCACCAAAAGCTACCCATCTTCACCCAAATTCACCAAAAGCTACCCATCTTCACCCAAATTCACCAAAAGCATTACAATTCACCCAAATTCACCAAAAGCATTACAATTCACCCAAATTCACCAAAAGCATTACAATTCACCAACTTCTAGCATTACTTCTTCTTTCTAGGTGTGAGCTTTTTCTTCATCTTCCTAGGCTCAATTCTTGGTGGTGAACTTGTAGGCTGCATCTCCATCTCTTGGTAGTGAACTAGTTCCGAAGCTCCATCTCCCATCGCATTTGATAGTTCACTGGAAAAGATAAATTGTTACAAGATAGTTCACTCGAAAAGATAGCAACTCCATCTCCCTTTATAATTACCTAGCTAGAACCTCACTTGGTTCTGATGGTGTTGCACCTCCATCAGGGGTGAAGTAAGTACTCCTCCTGGGCTTCCTTTTCCTGTGAATGCAACATACAGATTGAGTTGTTAGTACATTTTAATTGTCCCATTGACCAATATGCATGTAGTAGAGGACCTTTTCTTTGTCCCATTGGTTGGACAAGTAGACTTCCTGTGGCCCAATATACCACATTTCTTGCATCTGTTGAAGCTACCCATCTTGGTACCACCTGTAGTCTTATTGGATTTGTTTCCACTGCTCCCTCCAGGTTCTAAGCAATTCTTGAACCTATTCTTTTTTGGCCTACCAGCTGACCTTTTCGCAAATGGAGGATACAAATCAAATCCTAGATCCACCTTAGGCCACTGAGACCGATCTGTTAATGGCTCTATTGGTATGGCATAAGCAGCCCTAAACCTTCGAAGTGAGAAATACTCATGGACATACTTCTCCATGTCAACATGTTCCTTTTCAAGCAGGAAAACCAATGCATGCTCACATGGCTTGCCGGTGTGCTGCCATTCCAGACAGGTGCATTCATGGTTCTCTATTTTCACCACATGCCTTAAATTGTTGTTGTTGATGTCTCTAACCTCACAACTTTCTGCATCAGCCCTACCAACCTTCAAATGTCCAAGACCTCTACTTCTGTTGTTTATTTGTTGTACCACAGCGGGAAGTACACTGCCATGAAGTCTTTCTCCAATCATTCTCCTCTTGTCGAAAAGCCTCATGGTCTTCTCTCTCAGTTTGTCAGCAAGCTCATCTACCGGGAGATCCTTGAGGTCCTTGATCCAACTGTTGAAGCATTCAGCTAAGTTATTGTTGATGTAATCACACTTCACATTTGTGTTGAAGCTACTCCTCATCCAATGTAGATCATGGTAATTCTTCAAATAGGGCCCAACCTCCGGACAAGCAGTCAGAACCAATTGCATGTGGTAATCATATACTTCCGGCCTATATGCCCTTGCTGCTGGCCACATGTGCCTAACGTACTCACCATGATATTTCTTTACAAAGTTGAGCATCATGTGCCTAAAGCACTCTCTTTGGTCAGCTTGAGGGAAAACTTGCTTGACTGCATTCTCTAGCCCTTTACATGCATCAGTACATATAGCTAGGTTTGGAAGTGGACCTAGTGCCTTATTTAGTTGCTCCATAAACCATGTCCAGTTTGCTTCTGTTTCAGAATCAAAGAATCCAATGCTACAGGGTACATCCAATTGTGTCCATCCAGTCCTGTACATGATGCTAGGTGTCCATTCCACTTGCCATTAAGTGCAGTTGAGTCTATACTAAGGTAGGGTCTACAACCAGCCTTAAAACCCTCAATGCAAGGCTTAAGTGCCAAAAAAAAATCGGGAAAAGTACACTTTACCTTCCACCTCTACAACGTCAACCTCTACAATGCTTCCAGGTGACCTCTTCTCTATTTCTGCTTTAAAGTTGAACAGGAATTTGAATGTCTGTCCCCAAGTGCATATAAGACATCCATTGCTTTGTCTTTCCCTTTCCAAACAGTGTCATAGCCAACTGTGACATTGTAGTCACTCTCTAGCTTCTCTTGTAGTTCCTTGGCCCCCATGGTAGGTTTATTCCTAAGTATTGTCATTGACCGGTCTGCAACCCATGCTTGAGAAGCCATACTTGACACACGCCTGCTGCTTGATGCACAATTGTGTTGCCCTTCATTTGGGTTACCTACATGACAACAAGATCCATTATGAATACACATAAAACAATAAGAGGTTTGTGAAGTATTTAAAATTAACCACGGTTAGTACCCTCGTTGTTTTCTTATCTACCATCAATCTGGCTGTTAGCTTCCATGGGCATGCTTCTGCCTTACAGCACCCCATCCATCTTGTTCTATCAGCTTTTATGGTCTTAACGTCAAATTCTTCATTGATAGCAAACTGCCTTAAGGCCATCCTAAAGTCTTTCATTGTACGAAACTTTACGCCTTCTCTATTTTAGGATGATCTCTGTCATGAGTAATTTGTGCCTCCTCCGGGATGTGATCATCCACGGGCATAGCTGCCTCAACAAGTAGGTCCTCATCAACATGAGAGAGAGATTCAGCTCCCGAAAAAGGCACAACAGATTCTATTCGATTGTTAAGAGCTTCATCAGTTATTCCTAATACAAGACACATGTTCTCTTCAGTAATAGGGACATCAACGTCATCACCAGTTGCAGGAGCTATCTCTATGGATGACCAATCAACATTGTTAACATACAAGTTCTCCTCCTCTACCACAGACTGCACAAATGATAGAGCAACTGACGTATCCTCGTTATCAACTATAACACTACATTGGCTTGCAGTTTGGGTTGAAACTTTGTGCGCGATGTCAGCATCCTCGATCCTACGCACAGAGAGGAAGTAGAGAGGACAGAACAAACTTATCATCTCAATGAAGTAGAGAGGAGGTGTAAATTACCCTTGCTGACCAGTATCAGGTACTCCCTCCATCGAGCTTTTCCTCAAATGCATCAACAAATCTACGTTTTCCAGCAAAAACATATACCATCAATACAGACTCGCATCAATAGAGGGGCATTTTATCAAATTCCTCGCATCAATACCATGACCAAGTTTCGGCACCTCATGCGTGTGAGCCTGTGAGGTCTGGCGTGTGAGGGGGGGTAGCTAAGTAGCTAACCTTGGGCTTGAGGGAGGAGGACCGAGCGTGGGGAGGGGGACCAACACGCCAGCGGCTGGAGCGGCGCCGCACCGAGGCGCACCCCAGCGGCGGCGTCGCACCGACGCGCACGTACCGGCGGCGGCGCACCTGGGCGAACCGAGTGGAGCGGCGGGGCACCGAGGCGCACCCAGCGGCGGCGTCGCACCGACGCGCACGTACCGGCGGCGGCGCACCTGGGCGAACGAGTGGAGCGGCGGGGCACCGAGGCGCACCCAGCGCCGGCGTCGCACTGAGGCGCACCTACCGGCGGCGGCGCACCTGGGCGAACCGAGCAGCGGCGGTGCACCTGGGCGGTGTCGGCACCATTCCGGTCCTCCTCAACTCCGGCAACCCTAGACACGGGAGCGGCCGCACATTGCTATGGTCAGTTCCTTGGGTTTGGTCGAGCTGTTATGGTCAGTTGCAGGGGCTTGGTCAAGCTGCTTGGGTTAGCTGTGACTGGGGGAGGAGCGCGGGGCATTTGATCGATGCTGAAGTAAGTCGGGGCATATGGTCGAAGTCCCAGGTAAGTTGGGGCATTTTATCAAATTCCTCAATTCCCAAACGCCCAAAAGGAAAATCCAACGCCGGATTCCCCAGCCACCGTCTCCTCTCCGCCGGAATCCATGGCGTCCGTGGCCGCCACCTCCACCCCCCCTCCGTCTCCTTTCCTCCTCCGCCATCTCCAAGCCCTCGTCCTCCAAGCCCCACCTCCTCACCCTCTCCTCCTCCGTCTCCTTCCAGCGCCTCACCGCCGGTCCACCGTCTCCCCGACCCCCTCCACCTCCTCGTCCTCCTGCTCCGTCGACCCGGCGCAGCTCCCCCGCGCTCCGGGACATCGTAGCACTCTTCCAGTCCGTGCCCGACGCACGCACCCGCTACAAGCAGCTCCTCGCCTACGCCGCCCGGCTACCGCCCATGGACCCGGAGCTCAAGACCGACACCAACCGCGTCAGGGGATGCGTCTCCCAGGTCTGGGTCCACGCCGCACTGGAGGCGGAGGCGCCAGGCTGCGTCAGGTTCCAGGCCGACTCCGACACACAGCTCACCAAAGGCCTCGCGGCCCTCCTCGTGCTCAGGCTCTCCGGCGCGCCCGCTAGGGACGTGGCGATGGTGCCGGTGGAGTTCATCGAGGTGCTCGGGATCAGACAGAGCCTCTCTCCGTCCAGGAACAGCGGGCTGCTCAATATGATCCAACCTCATGAAGCTCAAGGCACTGGAGATCGCTGCCGGTGGTGACGCAGCCAGTGAGGACGAGATTGGTAGACAAGAAATTAGCCAAGACGGTGCTGAACCGTGTGCCGTGGAGACGCAAGAGCCTCAATTTGCCGCTTTTATAGTGCACAAGAACAGGAGAGTTCACGGGTGGAGAGGCCTGAGGAAGAACAATTGGAGGAGGAGCCAGCTGCTTTGGTGGAAGGAAATGGCAGCCTTGTGGGTGGGAGGAAGGAGAGGATAAGGGAGAGTTTGGAGATTGGGCTTTCACCAGTGGAGCTCAAGATTGAGGATATTTCACAGCTCCACAAGGGGCATACTGGGGTGTCAGGTAGCAATGGTGAGACACATTTCAATGTGCGGGTGGTGTCGAAGGAGTTGAGGGGAAGAGCATGCTCAAGAGACACAGGGCTGTGTATGATCTCCTGCAGGATGAGCTCAAGAGCGGGTTGCACACACTGTCCATTGATGCAAAGACACCATCTGAAGTCTAGGTACCGCATATATCGTGATGCCACCACAAGGTGCATTTTTGCCCCCATTTTGTTTGTATGGTAAGTTGTTTTGGTGACACATTGTAGATTTTACTAGAATAGTGCTTCTCATTTGCTGAGAACTCTTATGTTGTTACAATTATTGATGGCATAAAGATACGGCATATGTGATATTTATTGTGCCATGCAGTGAAAGATGGTTTTGCTGAGTTGGTATGATGATAGATAATACTAAAACAAGATTTGCATTCTTCATTGACAACTTGAAGGATGCTAATAATAGTGTGAGTGCAATATGTGTCTTCACCACCCAATTACATAACATACATATTGCATTATTGCAGTTCTTCTTTGAGGTCTATTGAATAGTATTATGTAAATCCTAAGCATCAATCAATCGAACTGCTCATCCTAATTCCTTCTGTTTGGCTTGTCCTCCTCCGTCTTGTGGCCTGAAAAGCAGATGTATCGCTACACCAGTTGTAAGTTGTAACTGACCAATCAACTTATATACAATTTATGTCTGAAATTGAAAAACTATCTATTAGTGAATCTGTTTATTCTCGGTGGTGGTTATCTGGATTATGGAACTTAAATAAAAACACAACACCATGGCCACTGCTGCCTCCAACAGGTGGCTCCTGCAAATTGAATCCAGCCACAGATGACAAAATGTTTTATTTGAACTGTGTGGAAAGTGTACTTAATGGTAATTGATTTGATTTAAACTATGTGGAATGTCAGAGCTCAGAACCACCTAGTCAAACATAAAGGAAGTGTCAGTAACTGGTTGGTTGCCGGTTCAAAGTGAATGTAGTTTTTAAAGAACAGTGTAATCTTTTTTCCTCCAGTCCCCACCTATATTTATCTTGAGACCAATTCATGACCACTACTGACCACAACCCCAGTAGCATCATTGGAAATCCTGCATCCAACTCTGAGCAATGTATGTAGCCTATCTGTCAGACTATCTAGGACACTTGAAATTCCACCGTCAAATTATTAGTCAGTATGTTCCTTGCTCATTTATTAAATCGGCTTTTAGCTTATTTCTGATATTATTGTGTGAGTAGAACACACTAGAATGTTATGATTCTCGTGGTGCAAGTCTTTTACCAGTTCTTGTGCTGATTATGGCAAATTGATTTCCAGTTTATGCATGCCTTGTTGATTACGGTAGGAAATACAAAATTGACAGGGGAACGGCTAGGCATCGAATTTATTTTGGGTATCTTTCCATCGAAAGTGCAGATATTTTGCACTATAATTTCTGGCAGCCTTATTGTGGTAGTAAGATGACTACTGCTATTTTTGGCCTAGTTTTTGTACTGGCTTTGGTTAAAGTATTTGTAGCACTGTTTGCGTAGTAATTTTCGCATGAAAGCCATGAGTAGATTGAAATGGGACTTCTGGAGTAAATTTAGAATTCTCTATGTAAATATAGAAATTGATGATTGATTTGCACAAAATCTGCTTGCCGCGATTGTAAACGTTCACTTTATAGTACCTTCAGAACAGATAAAGTGCAAATATGATTGTCCAATATTTCTACCTATTTTCAGTGAGTTATAGATATTTCTCCTCGTGTGATGCAGCTTCTGTCCAGCAGTTGTATCAACTTGTAGTCCTGTACTGTGTTATTTAGATCAAAGGAACATATACTCTACTAAATAAGATTATACTACTTGAAATTTGGTCAGTAAATTCTTTTCATTTCTCATTTTTGGATGCCCGATGCTTGCTTAGCTAACAATATTACATTACATACTCGCTAAACTGAAAATTTGCAAGACTGCTGTAAATATAATTCAAAAATGAAACGATGATAATTGTCATGTGATAGTATGAAAATTTTTCCAAAATTTAAAAATTCGAAATCCTTTTCAAATTCGAATTTTGTTGGGCCTCGTTCTTTTCTCTCCCAGCCCACGATCCATCTCCCAGGCCTGTTTGGACCAGCTCCTCACCTCCTCTGCCCTAATCCGTCGCCCCGCCTGTACCGCCTATTGCGCCGCCCTCGGCTCGATGCTGGTAACGGGGCAGGCCCACTTCTCCGCTCGGCCTCGCTCCCGATGCCGCTCGCCCCACCCGTCGCTTGCTCCTCCCTCCCTGCGCCACCACCTTCCCTCCTCTCAACGCCGATCTGCAAAAGCTCGCCGCCCGAGCTCGCTCTGCCACACTAGCCGCCCCGAGCCTCACTTGCCTGAGTAGCATGTCCGAGCGCAGGACTTATCCGTCGGCGAGCTCACCTCCCAAGGAGATGAGCACAATCCCAACCGACCTCCACCCCTATAAATCCGGCCGACCCCCTCCGAGCTCCTCCTCATCACTCGACACGCACCCGAGCTCTCCCACCTCCTCCAGAGCGTCCCAGCTCCTTCTCTCCTTCCCAGCCCCTGCAAGCCACCACCGTCGCCCCGTCTCCGACGAGGTGAGCCGGAGCTCCCTCACCGTCGCCACCTCCCAAATCCCGTAGCAAACCCTCATCCCTCTCCTCAAAAATGGAGCCGCCTCCCTCTGTAGATCCTCTAGACGCCCCCCTCCTCCGGTAAGTCTCATTGGCGGCCAATTTTCCTCCCCGCCGCTGGTGGCCAACCCTCCTCTGTTCCTCCCCCATCCCCATTTGAGCAGCGGCTCAATTGCAAATTGAGCCAAGCCGGTGCTCCAAGCTGAGCTCCCCTAGCGGCTCAGAACAGAGCCAAGCCGCTTGGCTCCTCCCTTAGGGCCGGCTTGGCCACCTCTTGGGCCGGCTCTGGTCACTATTGGGCCCTAGCCCATTAGCTGTAGGATTTCTTTTCTTTTTCTTTTTCTGTTAAGCCCCAAGCCCAACCCATTACCATACCAAGCCCATATCCCAACCTAACCCTGATGTCCAACCCAGCTGAAAGGTCATCTAGGCCCCAACATGGTTTTGATGGTTAATGGCAACCTAAACTGGAATCTAATGTTTACATTGAGTGTAAGCAGGATCTACAGGTTCTATAAAGAAAGGTTATCCAGAGAAGGATGACAACCAAAAGGGTACAAGGTGGTTTCAAGGACAAAGAGATGGCTGTGCTAGGTAGCTGTGCCACAGCTGAGAAGAAACGTGCTGTGCAGGGAGCTTGCAAGCAAGGTGATGGTGGCTTGATGCGTCAAGGGCCGTGACTTCAGTTGGTGGCAGGTGAAGCCTAGATTTGCTAGTTTCTTTGAGTCCATAGGAACCACCGTACTATCAAGAGGGATGAAACAGTAGCAGTTGTCTAAGAGAACCTTGCTCATTGCTCAGAGTGTTGGTCAAGGGGATTGGTGCTTTGAGGCCAATTGCCCTGTGTCAATAGCTTTGCACAAAGTATGTAGCTGTGTGAAAACCCTAGAGCTTTAGGCACCTGTGTGACACAGCTGTGTCACAGGTGGTCTTCTGCTCTATGACTCAGGTACATCTCTGTACCAGGGGAAAGCTTGTAAATGCTAAGGTACCTGCACTGCGATAGGCGGTCTGATGAGTCAGAAGTCTGTCGGAGATTCTCTCCTTATAGGTATTAGAGTGAAGTATGCTGAGGGCATGTCATGTGCCAAGACCGGGCTGAGTAGTGCGGCTACCAGCTAAGGGTTCACCTGTGTGCGCCGCCGGTGACATAGGTGTCGGTCTGCCTGAGCCGGGTACAGTTGGGCGTAGGGTGTAGCTGTGTCACCGGTGGTTGACACCGGTGGCTCAATTAATCCTACGTGGTAACAGGGTAACGGTCAGGTGCCTGTGGACCCTATATATAGGGGACCAGGGGAGGACTCTGTCCTCAACCTTGCTCAAATCAGTGATTCGCATACGACCGTTGCAAAGCCTCCAATCACTCCACAAGAGCCGAGAGCCTAAGGGTTAGTTCGAGTGGGTTTGTGAGCTAGAGCACGAGCAAATGTTCCTCCAAGAGATTGCTGCTTCATCTGTTACTTTTGGAGTTTGTCTGCTCCTAGAAGGGTGTAGGAGTTGCTGGTATCACCCAAGCTGTGTGGGCTGAACCAGTAGTTTGTGAAGGTGTTCTGAGGTCTACCTGCTGCAAGGCAAAAGGATCTCCACAAGCAAGAGAAAGAGTCCTGAAGGATCAGATACTCGGAGAAGAAGCACGGTTTAGTGCTGGCCAGCTCTTAGGAGTGGTCTCTCCAACGGAGACGTACCTTCTCTGCAAAGAGTTGAGAACTTCGGTGAAAAACCCCTGAGTCTCCTTTACTTTCTTGTATTGCATGCTTATCTGCTTATACTTGCTTGCCTGTGTCTCTTAGACTTGATCTGCTAAGTTTATCTTTTCACCTGTGCTAGATTACCTTTATACCTGTGTGTGATCACCTGTTTCTCAGTTGCTTCATTCACTTGTATACACCTGTTTTTTAGCACCTGTGTCACAAGCAGTCTAAGTAGAGCACCTGCGTTAGGTTAACTCTTCACCCGTGCCTTTCACCTGTGTGACAGCTGTGTGTTAATTTACACATAGTTTCTACCTGTGTCACTTACCTGTGTCACAGCTGTCCACTATTAACTTGTAAAGTTAATCTGACAACTCAAACAAAAGATTAAGAGAGAGAAATTTTATAAGCCAACTATTCACCCCCCTCTAGTCGGCATCTCGGTCCTTTCAATTTGTATCAGAGCTGGTTGCTCTTTGAATTGGCTTAACCGCCAGAGTAAAGGATGTCGGGCTACGAGGGTAAAATACCTGTCTTTATTGGATCTAACTATGCTTTCTGGAAGAGGAAGATGCAGATGTATCTTACCGCAATCGATCCAGATGTGTGGAGATATTGTTGATGCAGGTTATAAAGTAGAGAAGACTGATGCTCTCACATCAACGACAAGAAGAATATCCAGAATAATGCCAGAGCTGCCACTGCTATCTTCATGGGCTTGCAAGAGCATGACTTTAACAGAGTCAGTACATTGGGAGTCTGCTAAGGAGATCTGGGATACCCTGCAGCAGATATATGAGGGCAGTGACACCTTGAAGAAGTCTAAGAGAGGACTGCTGGAGTTAACTCTGGAGAGATTTGAGCATGAACATGGAGAAGACATAAATTCTCTGTACTCAAAATTGACTCTCATCACAAATCAACTGAAGGCATTGGGTTCCAACAGAGTTGAGGATGAAGATGTTATCAATAATTCTTATCTGTGCTACCCAAGCCTTACAGAACCCTAGTCTTGATGCTCAAGGAGAAAGATGGTTTCAGTAGGATGAAGCCTACAGAAGTGCTGGAAGAATCCTCACCCATGAGATAGAGCTCAAGCAAGAGGGCAAGCACAGCTCCTCCTCAGGACCCAAGAAGAATATTGCACTGAAAACCACTGCTCAAGCCCACTACCAGACAGTGATAGCAGTTATGATCTATCTGACAACATGTCAAGTGGAGAAGAGAATGAGCTGCTCCTTCTTACCAGAAACTTCAGAAAATTCTATAGGAAGAAGAAGTAGTTTGGATCAACAGATAGATTCAGAGGGAAGAAGCCCTCCAAGGACAACAAGTGTTTTGAATGTGGCAAGGAAGGCCACTTCGCAGTTGATTGCCCCAGCAAAAAGAAGGACAAAGGGAAGAAGAAGGATTTCTATAACAAGAAGAAGACCTTCGGCAAGCATCCTTCTCATTCCAAGAACAAGTCTACTGCAAGAGCCTATGTAGGGCAAGTCTGGGTTTCAGATGACTCTGGTTCAAATAGAGAATCAGAAGAAGAAGAAGTCCAGGTTACTGGGATAGCAATCTCTGTGGCTGACACACCCCAGCTGTGTCACAGCCAAGTCAGACAGCTCCAAGCTGAACTCCAAAGCTGATCCAGCTTCATCCACCCCCTGCTCCCTTATGCCTCATGGCTAAGGACTCTAAGGTATTAACTGAAGATGATTTTCCTGACTATGCTGAACTAATGGATATCTTAGAGAGAACAGAGAAGGGATACTGCAGGGAGAGGAAGGAGAACATATCCCTTAGGGACAAGCTGAGGGAGCTGAAAGAGACCTGTGATGAAATCACAGATGACAGGGAGGATCTCAGGCTGAATCATGAGAACCTGGAGATAGCTCATGAGAAGCTCAAATCAGCACATGAGTTTCTCCTCAAGGAGCATGAAGAATTAAAGGCAAAGCATGCCTTATGCATTGATATTTCTGATAATGTTGCTGAAGCTGTGTCTTTACCTGCTCCTACTGTCATTGAATCATGTTTAAACTGTGCTAGCAGAATCAATGTTCTAACATCTACAGGTGGAGTGGTAGACAACTCTAAAGAGGCCTCAACCTCTAATGTTACTAACTCTGTGGATGCAGCTGAGCACAACAAGCTCAAGAAAGAGCTAGAAGAGCTTAAGAGGCTCATGAGGAAATGTCTCTGCAGTGCCAACATTGGCATGCAAAACTATCAGCTTATAAGAGCTGAAATGTTGAGAAAAAATGAAGACCGAAGAGACTTGGGTTATTCTGCATCTACTGCTAAAGATAAACTGCCTGCTGCCACTAACACTTGTCTTGCAGCAAAATTTGTGAAACAGGCAGGAACTAATGACAACAAGAGTGTTGGTCATGAGCAGAGAAAGAGGAATGAAACAAGCATTCCTTCTAACCCAAGCTATGTTTTTACAGAAGGACATGAAGGGAAAAATAGTGGCCAAGTATATAGGTCGCAGGCGCCTGACGAAATGGTTGTCTGCCATCTGGTGCCTAAGACTACTCTTGCCGGTGTCACTGGTGGCTTGCACAGCTGTGTACCCACCTGTGTCACAGGCAGATCTAACAGGCCACTAACCCATGTGTCTAAGGTTGCAGGTGATTGCCAGCCAAAGAGGATCAAAGTCATATCATCTGTTGCTGATGCTGCTAACCTTAAACACAAATATGCTATATATACATCTGCTACTTCTGCTTATGATAAAACTGCAAAGGGAACCAAACAAGTTTGGGTCCCTAAGTGTCATCACTAATCTTACAGGAAACTGTCTCCAGTGGAACTGATTGGATTGTGGACAGTGGATGTACACAACATATGACTGGAGGCAGAGAGGAGTTTGTAGAGATCACAAGTGAAAATCTTCCAAGTAAACATGTGATCTATGCAGACAACTCTAAAGGAAAGGTAAATGGCATTGGTAAAGTTGTCATTCTGATAATCACTCTTTATCTAATGTAATGCTTGTTGATCAGATAGGCTATAGTCTGATGTCGCTGTGTGACACAGGCATGAAAGTTACTTTCTATCCTGAAAAGGTTATAGCTTCTAAACTATCTGATGATTCTCAAGTGTTTTGAAGGATGCAGGTCTGGTAAGCTATACACTGTGAATTTCTATGAACAGCCTGCAACAGCTCCATGGTGTCTAATGGCCAAGACCAGTGCTGGATAGCTATGGCACAGGCGGCTAGGACATGCAAGGATGAAGCTCCTAAACAAGCTGAGCAAACATGACTATGTTATAGGCTTGGAGAAGGTGAAGTTTGAAAAGGACAAACCCTGCAGTGCATGTCAAGCCGGCAAACAAGTTGGAACTGCCCATCGACCTAAGAACATCATGACAACCTCCACTCCCTTCGAGCTCATTCACATTGACCTCTTTGGTCCAACAACCTATGAGAGCCTAGGAGGTAACAAATATGGCTTTGTCATTGTAGATGATTTTTCTAGGTATACTTGGGTGTTCTTTTTGAAGAAGAAGACACAGGTATATAAGAAATTGAAGCATCTCATTGTCAGAGTACAAAATGAGTGGAAGGTGAATCTTGTAAAGGTCAGGAGTGACAATGGGAGTGAATTCAAGAACTCTAAGGTGGAAGCATTTCTGGACAAGCATGGAATCAAGCATGAATTCTCAGGTCCATATGCTCCACAACAAAATAGAGTGGTGGAAAGGAAGAACAGGACTCTGATAGAGATGGCAAGGACTCTACTAGATGAATACAAGACTTCACCCAGATTTTTGGGCTAAAGCTGTCAATATTGCCTGCCACTCTATCAACAGAATATATCTTCATCCACTACTCAAGAAAACTCCTTATGAACTGCTCACCAACAGCAAGCCTAACATATCATACTTCAGGGTTGTTGAAGAATCTATAGATGTGGATTTTGATGAGTCTTATGGCTCCCAAGGAGAGCAAGTTGCTATTGATGTAGGAAATGAGGATATTCTGGAGAAGTCCACTGGTGAGATCAGACCCACCATCAAGGAGGAGCCTGTCCCACCAAGTGATCAAGAACCCTCTACTGCATCAATCCTTGAAGACACTGGAGATCATGATATAGAGTTCGAGTGCAATCCAGCCAATGATCAACTTGACGCAGAAGCCTTCATGTACCCAACTGTGTCACAGGAAGAACTACCGGTGTCACAGGCAACTCTATCAGCTGTGACATAGACAGTTGACCCCCGATCCCCTTGTGATCAGCCGGCTGCAGAAGGATCACCCTGTGGACAATATCATCGATGCCATTAATAGGGGAGTGACCACTCGATCTCCAATTGCTAATTTTTGTGAGCATTACTCCTTTGTCTCAATGTTGAATCCAGGACCATAGGTGAAGCTCTGAAGGATGCTGACTGGATCAATGCTATGCATGAGGAGCTAAACCAGTTTGAGAGAATGAAGTATGGTCACTGGTGGAAAGACATAAAGATCACAATGTGATTGGAACCAAATGGGTCTTCAGGAACAAGCAAGATACTAATGGACTGGTGGTAAGAAACAAGGCCAGACTTGTGGCGCAAGGATTCACACAAGTAGAAGGTCTGGACTTTGGAGAAACATTTGCCCCCGTGGCAAGACTTGAAGCCATCAGAATCCTTTTAGCATATACTGCTCATCACAATATCAAGTTTTTACCAAATGGATGTCAAGTCAGCATTTCTAAATGGTAAACTTTCTGAACTTGTCTATGTTGAGCAGCCACCTAGTTTTGAAAATGACAAGAAACCATACCATGTCTATAAATTGCACAAAGCACTATATGGTCTAAAACAAGCACCAAGAGCATGGTATGATACATTGAAAGAATTTCTAATCAGTAATGGATTTAAAATGGGCTTAGTTGATACAACTCTATTCACTAAAAGAAATGGAAAAGAATTATTTGTGTGCCAAATATATGTCGATGACATAATATTTGGTAGTACTAACCGTTCTTTGAGTGAAGAGTTTAGCAAGCTGATGACCAAGAGATTTGAGATGTCTTTGGATGGTGAACTCAAGTATTTCCTAGGACTTCAAATTCATCAACTAAAGGAAGGGACTTTCATCTCACAAGAAAAGTTCACCAAAGACATCATCACCAAGTTTGGCATGAAGGATGCAAAAGGTATACACACTCCCATACAAACTAATGGCTATCTGGATCTAAATACTGAAGGTAAGTCTGCTGATCAGAAGGAATTTAGATCTATGATAGGATCTTTGCTGTATCTGTGTGCGTCAGGCCTGATATCATGCTTAGTGTTTGCATGTGTGCTAGATTCCAAGCTAACCCTAAGGATTGTCACAGAGTGGCAGTCCGCAGGATTCTGAGATATTTGATTCACACTCCAGGGTTTGGCTTGTGGTACCCTAAAGGTGCAAACTTTGAGCTAGTCGGCTACTCAGATAGTGACTATGCAGGGTGTAAGGTTGACCGAAAAAGCACCTCAGGTACCTGTCAATTCCTAGGGCATTCATTAGTGTCCTGGTCATCCAAGAAACAAAATTCAGTAGCCCTTTCCACTGCAGAAGCTGAATACATTGCTGCTGGTAGTTGTTGTGCTCAATTGTTATGGATGAGGCAGACCTTGAAAGATTTTAACATATCTTTTGATCAAGTACCCCTCTTCTGTGACAATGAAAGTGCAATCAAGTTAGCCAACAACCCAGTACATCACCAAAGATCCAAGCACATAGAAGTGAGGCACCACTTCCTTAGAGACCATGTAGAAAAAGGAGATATCCAGCTGTGCCACGTAAGGACAGAAAAACAATTAGCTGATATATTCACCAAGCCCTTAGATGAGACTAGGTTTTGTGCCCTGAGAAGTGAATTGAATATCATTGATGTCTCTAACCTGCAATAAAAGGTTTGGCTTGGTGTCTAGCTGATGTGATTTCATCTCTGTCATTTGCATCTTTGTACCTGTGTCACCCACCTGTCTCACAGGTGTGTGCATTGCATCATGCTGGAATCATATCTTAGAGTCTGTAAAGTGCACTTCTTTGTGTACAAGTTTTTATCTAGATCAACTCATGTCAGTTTGTGCTTTGCTTGATTGATTTTCTGGCAAACTGACACTGAGAAGATCACTTAAGGACTCTCTGATAGTGCTAATGCTTTCTTTCTCATCTAAATCAATCCATCTTGGTGTTCACTAGATGAAATACTTGTCACCTGAGTCTCCCAGCTGTGTCTCAGGTGAATGCTTTCAAAATCTTATAGGCCAGGGTATACATCTCTTTCACCTGTGTCTCAGAGTCAGATCAAGAGAGAGAGAGGCTGAGACAAAAAGAGGAGGCTGCAGAGAGAAGAAGAGCAAAGCAAAGGGCATACAGGCAGAGAGTAGCTGCTGAAAAGAAGGCAGCTGCTTCTAAAGCTGGTTCTCAGGGTGCTCCATCTAAAAGGACAAGGTCCTCAGCTGCAGTTGAGCACACCTCCTTGGGCAAAGAGGCTGCCAAGAAAGGCAAGAAGATAGCAAAGAAAACCCCAAAGTCATCCATTGAAGATGTAGTGTTGCCATGTGGCGCACTTACAATCAAGGAACCAACTTCTCCGCCTAAAGTGTCTCAAGAAGATCTTGAGCATGATCAGATAATCCTTGAAGAGTTGGATAAGTTAGCAGCTCAGATGAGAGAAGAAACAGATGAAGAAGCCAAGAAGAAGCTGTCTACTATCTATACTGCCAAGAGCTTTGAGCTTTCAGAGGCTGCAATGCCTGTTTAAATGGGCATTCCTGTTCCAACAGAGCAAGATAAGGAACTCTTAAGAGAAATTACAGATTTACACAAGCAGTTGTAGTCAACATCTTCTCATGATGATGCTGTTGAAATCAGAAAGAAAATTCTCGAAAAGCAGGATAAGCTCTCAACAAAATGCTTGTTGTAAGGGTCTAAGGATCAGAGGAGCTTATCTAAAACTGATGCCAGAGATAGTCATCTACTTCAACAGATAGAAGAGCTGCAGAAGAAAGCAAATTCTCTACCCAGAGGTCTTGATAAACAATACCTATTGGCTGAAATAAGACTCAAGAGAGGTCAACTATCTGCAGATTTCAGAAAACCTCCTCCAGCTCGAACTATCCTCAAGCCAGGCCTCAGCAGGGATGATGTTGAAACTATTCTCGGTCAGCAGATCAATGAGCTGCTTGGAAAGATAAGACGGACACCTCCTGGTGCTGAAAAACAAGCTCTGCGTGCTGAGCTCAAGACCAAGCAGGGGATGCTGTCTGGTGCCATTCCTATTCCTAGAGCTAATGCTCCCCTAGCTGTTCTTCCAGCTCAAGTTGCACTTCCAGCTTCAACAGCTCCAAAGAGAAAGAGTTCTAATACAGTGGATATCACTGAGGAGCCTGCTGCAAAGAAGCCTGAACAAGAGGCTGAGGTTGAAATAATTTCTGAGACAACCCAGAGCTCTAAGTCATCTCTCAAAGATCAGTTAGATCAGCAGAAGAAAGATCTTCAAGAAATCAAGAAGGAAAAGCTACCACCTGTGTCACTGGTGGCTAGCTCAGGCAAGTCATACCAGAGGAAAGGAAGAAAATCTCAGAGTTCAACCAGCATTGAATCTCTTTCCACCCTGGATGTTCAGAAAACCACTGTCTCCTTCTCAGTTTCTAGTCTCTGAAGTTGAAGATCAAGCTGCTCCAAAGGCTCAAGCGCCTTCATCTCCAAGACCAGCTTCAGAAGTGTCTCCAGTGGCTGCAGAACCAACAAGTCCACAGCTGTCTCAACCAGCTGTGTCTCAGGCAGGAGAAGAAGCTCAGGCACAAGTTTCTCACCGGTCTCCCTCACCTGTGCCACCGCCAGCTGACCCAGTTCAGTCCATTCACGCACCTGTGTCATCACCTGTGACACAGGTCAGTAAGTCAGCTGAGCAAAAAGATAGCTCAGAGAGCTCATCTGATGATGGAAGAGGTGTGTCTGTGACTCCTCCAAGGCCAAGAGCAGCCAGAGCTGATTCTAATGAAGACTATCAGGCAGAGAGTTCATCTCTAAGTGCCAAATCAGCAGAGTAAGCTGAAGAAGAAGAAGAAGAAGAATCAGTGGCAGGACATGAGGACAGCTCCCCCACTCACTCAGTTGGAGAAGAAGACATGGAAGAAAAATATCATTATATCTTTTCTCATGCTCTGAGGACTGAGGCAAATCAGATGGAATTCATTTCAAGAGCTGCTGCCAAGAAACTGCCAAAGAGTGATCCCAAGAGATCCAAGAGCAAAGCCTCAATGTGACCAAGTTCATTCATCAAAATGAGGTCAACAAACCCATATATCTCAGAAGATAAGGAGTTTATAGCTCCATCTTGCTCAGACCCCAGATTCCACAATGATCATCAAAGGGGTGTATTCTTGCCTCAAAAGGATTTGTGGATTGCAAGACCATAAATTGGTCAGCTATGACAGATTCAAGACTGAGAGCAGTTCCTTCCTTGATCCAAGCCTCAGGTCTAGAATTCTTATGCAATCTCCAGCAAGATTATGATCCTGAGATCATCAAGGAGTTCTATGCCACAGTTTGGATAGAACAGGAGAATCAATATGTTATGCTCTGGAAGACAAGAGGTCAACTTCTTTCAATCACAGCTCCAGAGTTCAACAATTTAATGCATGCCCCTCTAGAACCAGACATGCCTAATCTATTCAAGCTTGCACCAGTTCCTAATAAAGTAAGAAGAAAATTCTATCCAAGGAACTTCAGATTTCCTGCCAAAACCCCTTCAGATCATGTCTATTTTAAGGGTATAACCATCACAGCCAAGCATCTGATCAAGATTCTGAATGTCACTCTTTAACCCAAAGGGGGTAACACAGATGCTGTCTACAATGCAACCTGGCAGATATTGGTGCACATAGCTAAGAATCAGCATTTTGATGTAGCAAGATATATCTTTCATGAGATAGATGCTGTCTCCAAGGATAAAAAGGCTAAGCTACGGTATGGATCGTACATCATGTACATGATCCTTCAAGAACAGGTCTTCTGGATTCTTCTCTTGATCTCTCTGTGAAGACTATTAAAACCCAGCTTAGACCTCAGGCAGATGATCATCCAGATGAGGTTGCAGTCCCAGCTTTATTTGGAGATTCTCCTGGACCAGCTGTGTCATCTCCCAGTCACACAGCTGTCCCACCTGCTCCTCCAAGGTCATCACCTGTTCAATGCCAAGTCCCCCACCGATGCCACAGCTACTGTACCTGTGCCAGTCTCAACTGATGTTGATGATGATGATGACACCTCCTCAGTCCCTGCCAGAGCCTATCAGAATAAGATCATGCCAGTTCAATTTGCTGCTTTGCGTAAAGAACACCACCAGCTTCAAGAAGAGATCTCTCATCTGAAAGCCAATATGAGTCAAGTGCAATCTCAGCTCTCAGATATGTCAAACCAGCTCTCTGAGGTTATTCAGCTGCTGAAGAGCAAGTCTTCCTGAAGCATCTCTTTCTCCTCTATTCCTTTTTGGGTGTTTTAGTGTCAAAGGGGGAGAGAGTAGAGAGTGTGTAGAGTGGTGCAAAGGGTAAGGGGGAGAAAATGGTGTAAGGGGGAGAGCATTAGGAAATTATTTTTAAAATGATGTATCAAGACTTGGTTCTTCTCTCTTATCTTATGTCTTGATAACATTGTATCTTTTATGCAAACCTTTTGATCTGATACATGTCATGCATTCATATGCTCATTCTTATATGTTGGAGGTGGAATGCTCTAATATACACATGTTTGGTATGCTTTGATATACTCTAATGCACATTCTGCTATGTTAAACATGTGTGAATGCTCAGATACATAGTTTGCTCTGATATACATATGTATGCTCTGATATATATACATGTCTGTCATGCCTTGGTATACATATCAAATTCTCTGATGCATGTCTTGCATGTGCTATACTCTGATATACATATATTTGATATGACTTGCTCTGATTGATTATCAGTATCCACTCCAGTTAAACATTGAAAATGTTAAGGAATATAATGCTCTGATCATTCATCCAACATGTCTAAACTGATAAGAATGCAAGTCATCAGAAAATACTTCCCATGCTTAAAACTTGTAAACTGTGCATCACCTGTTAATCAAACCTTTTATGCACAGATTCAGGGGGAGTATATTCTAGCACCATTCACATGTTTCAATATTCCAATTCTATATATTTGAATGTGTGAAGCTTGGGTTACCACTAACCACCAAAAGGGGGAGATTGAAAGGTCATCTAGGCCCCAATATGGTTTTGATGGTTAATGGTAACCTAAACAGGAATCTAATGTTTACATTGAGTGTAAGCAGGATCTACAGGTTCCATAAAGAAAGGTTATCCAGAGAAGGATGGCCACCAAAAAGGGTACAAGGTGGTTTCAATGACAAAGAGATGGCTGTGCTAGGTAGCTGTGTCACAGCTGAGAAGAAGCCGGTGCTGTGCAGGGAGTTGCAAGCAAGGTGATAGTGGCTTGATGCGTCAAGGGCCGTGACTTCAGTTGGTGGCAGGTGAAGCCTAGATTTGCTAGTTTCTTTGAGTCCATAGGAACCACCCGTACTATCAAGAGGGATGAAATAGTAGCAGTTGTCTAAGAGAATCTTGCTCATTGCTCGGAGTGTTGGTCAAGGGGATTGGTGCTTTGAGGCCAATTGCCCTGTGTCAATAGCTTTGCACAAAAGTATGTAGCTATGTGAAAACCCTAGAGCTTTAGGCACCTGTGTGACACAGCTGTGTCACAGGTGGTCTTCTGCTCTATGACTCAGGTACATCTCTGTACCAGGGGAGAGCTTGTAAATGCTAAGGTACCTGCACTGCGATAGGCGGTCTGATGAGTCAGAAGTCTGTCGGAGGTTCTCTCCTTATAGGTATTAGAGTAAAGTATGCTGAGGACATGTCATGTGCCAGGACCGGGGCTGAGTAGTGCAGCTATCAGCTAAGGGTTCACCTGTGTGCGCCGCCGGTGACATAGGTGTCGGTCTGCCTGAGCCGGGTACAGTTGGGCGTAGGGTGTAGCTGTGTCACCGGTGGTTGACACCGGTGGCTCACTAATCCTACGTGGCAACAGGGTAACGGTCAGGTGCCTGTGGACCCTATATATAGGGGACCAGGAGAGGACTCTGTCCTCAACCTTGCTCAAATCAGTGATTCGCATTACGACCGTTGCAAAGCCTCCAACCACTCCACAAGAGCCGAGAGCCTAAGGTTAGTTTGAGTGGGTTTGTGAGCTAGAGCACGAGTGGGTTTGTGAGCTAGAGCACGAGCAAAGGTTCCTCCAAGAGATTGCTGCTGCATCATCTGTTACTCTTGGAGTTTGTCTGCTCCTAGACGGGTGTAGGAGTTGCTGGTATCACCCAAGCTTGTGTGGGCTGAACCAGTAGTTTGTGAAGGTGTTCTGAGGTCTACCTGCTGCAAGGCAAAAGGATCTCCACAAGCAAGAGAAAGAGTCCTAAAGGGATCAGGTACTCGGAGAAGAAGCACGGTTTAGTGCTGGCCAGCTTTTAGGAGTGGTCTCTCCAACGGAGACGTACCTTCTCTGCAAAGAGTGGGAACTTCGGTGAAAAACCCCTGAGTCTCCTTTACTTTCTTGTATTGCATGCTTATCTGCTTATACTTGGTTGCCTGTGTCTCTTAGACTTGATCTGCTAAGTTTACCTTTTCACCTGTGCTAGATTACCTTTATACCTGTGTGTGATCACATGTTTCTCAGTTGCTTCATTCACCTGTATACACATGTTTTTAGCACCTGTGTCACAAGCAGTCTAAGTAGAGCACCTGGGTTAGGTTAACTCTTCACCTGTGCCTTTCACCTGTGTGACAGCTGTGTGTTAATTTGCATATAGTTTTCTACCTATGTCACTTACCTGTGTCACAGCTGTCCACTATTAACTTGTGAAGTTAATCTGGCAACTCAAACAAAAGATTAAGAGAGGGAAATTTTATAAGCCAACTATTCACCCCCCTCTAGTCGGCATCTCGGTCCTTTCACCAGCCCAACCCGAGAACCCTAGTGGGCCCTATACAATCTTGCCGGCCGGGCCCGACCGAAACCCTAAAAACACATATGTACATCATTTCGAACATCTCAACGCCATGATTCCATTTATCCACACCGTTGATCCTAATTCCACTCTTTGGTATCCAAAACCCGCAAAACTTCCTTTTACCACATGTATTCCGATTCGTTGTCTGAAGCCCTAATGCACCATACATGTATCTCCTACCTTTTCAGTATTCTGATTCCGACCATACATATCTCCAACCTGATTCCGTTCCAAAAGCACCCCACACACACCTACTTCCTATTTATAGCATTATTTTCAAATTATTTTACATTTTGCTCCCAGCTCGCATTCGTCGAGCCCAGACTTATATGTGTTTGTTTCGATCTTTTGCACATAGGACACGGTAGCAATGACCAGACGCTTAGAGACCTCCTTTCCTCTTGGGCTTGCAAACCTTTTCTAGGGATTGTTTAGTAAGCATTGTCCTTGCATGCACTCCCTAAGCAACGTCTACGGGCTCGATTGATGCTATCGGCAACAGGAACCGGGATTTCCAAGGAACAAATGTAGAAATTTGGTAGGGAGGACAAAATTGAGTTGACTAGTTGAAGCTTGCCACCATACGAGAGTAGGGATGAAACTGCACATAGTCTCCTCACAATTCTGAATGGTAATGGAGCAAAATGATGCACTCTTGGTTTTGTTGTGCCCACAGGAAGGCCAAGGTAAGTGAAAGGCAAGGGCAAGGCCCCTAGAGCACATCCAAGAGCTTAGGTGAGCTCACGGATTTTATGATCAGGAAATTGAGGTGTGTCAACATGGATTTAGCAAAGTTCACTTGTAAGCCAATGGAGATAGCAAACTGATGGAGCAACTCCTTAAGGGTAGTAAGCTGACGGGGCATGCCAACATGATAAGAATAGTATCATTAGCATATTGGATGATGGGGTAAGCCATATCGTCATGTTGGGGCAATGACAACTAGAGTAAACCCTACTGATGAGCATCATTGATAACAGATTGTAGAAGATCACATGCTAGGATGAAGAGAAGAGGAGATAAAGGATCCCCTTGCCACACTCTACGCTTGTAGTTGAACTGCTTACTCGGTACACCATTTGGAAGAATGGAGGAAGTACAAGAATCCAGGAGGGCCGAGACCCAAGCAATCCATTTTCTGCTAAAGCTTTTGTGATGAAGAATGTGAAGAATGGTCGTATGTTCAATGGTATCAAAGGCCTTCTCCAAGTCTAGCTTGAGGATGATGATTTCCTTCTTGGATTGCTTGCATTGGTGAATAAATTCAAAGGACCAAGCTACACAATTCTGGATTGTCCTTGTCTTTATGAAACCATATTGATTAGCATGTATACATTTCAGAATCTCCGTCCATAGTCTATCCACAATCAGTTTTGACAAGAATTTCACACAACTATTGACAAGAGATATTGGTCCATAGTCACTAATAGACTCTGGGGTTTGTTTCTTTGGAATAACAGTGATGAAAGATTTGTTTATGCTCTGCAAATTAACAGCTAGAGTAATGAAATCTTGACGGATAATTGGCCAGCATGTTTTGAAAAAAAGACCATTGAAACCATCATGTGACATGTGCTTCATCACTCCCTCAATTTCTTGGTCAGTGAAGGGGACTGCAATGCTGTCTAAACCCTCCACACGGGGGAGAAGACGCGCAAGGTCAAATAGCATCGTAGCTATATCAAAACACCCATCCTGCCCTGATAGCAGGACCAGAGTGCAACAGCTTTGTCAGAGTGCTCTGTAAGCTGTCGACCATCTACAGTTGTGATCAGAGATATGGTGTTTGCCATACCGCTCGATAGCAATAGCATGGAAATATTTGGTGTTATCTTCCCCAAGTGTGATCCATCGGGTAGTGCATCTGTTTTTTAAATATATCTGCTCTGTGTGAAGAAGAGAAGCAAGGTAATCCTTCACAATGAGTCTGAAATTGGCCTCCGGGTTGTTGATTGGTCGTTGTTCTTCAAGGGTGTCTAGAAAAAGGATAACACGATTACAACTAGCGATTAACCATCGGAGATGAGAAATAATTTTGCTCCATCGCTTGAGACCTTCCCTGAGAGTTTTGACTTTTTGAGATAGAATGTTAGAGATGTTCTTATTGTGACATTTTGTGTTCCAGTGAGTGGCAACGCAGTCCATGAATCCAGGCTAGGAAACGCAGAAATTCTCAAAACGAAAGACCGAAGACCGGGCGATGTGGCTTGGATATGCACAGCACATGGAATATGATCCAAAGACGACTGAGCAAGTGTGTTAACTATGGTATTAGGAAAGATTGTGGACCAATACACCGAGCTAAAACACCAGTCTAGTTGTTCTAGGAGAGGTCACTTTGCATATTTGGACATGTGTATTCCCTCCCTTTCAAAGGCAACTCAACAAGACATAACTGGCTAATGACTTCATTAAACAACAACATATCATTAACATCTCCCCCCGCCTTGTTTTCGTTATCTGGAGATCAGATGAAATTGAAGCCACCAACAATGAGCCAAAGATCATTATGTGGAATAGAGAGATCATAGGGCCATTGAAGGAAGTTATATGCTTAGGGCCTTTACGGACCATAAACAGAAACCAAAGTCCAGGAGACTAGGTCATGATTTCAAGTGAAACTAATCTTTATTACTAATCGAGTAATCTCAAGTAGTTGACCAGAAAAGAGAGAACTATTCCAGATCAGCAAGATGTCACTAGAATTTCCCATAGCAGGAGAGAAGGAAAAATTATCAAAGCGCTTGGGACAGAAAGACTTTAAAGTTGTGGTCATAGCTGGACCATTTTGTCTCCTAGAGACAAATGAGAGAAGTTGAACTTTCCTCAATCTTTCCCCAAATATCACGTAAGCAAGCTGGAGAATTCAACCCACGAATATTCCAACACAGGACATTCCAAGATCGAGTATTATGTATATCCATAAAATCCCAGGGCAAGAAATAAAGGATGCTAGTATGCATAACATAGCTAGGAAGATGTCCAAAAGTAGACCAAATGAGTTCCATCACAGAGTGCATCACACATATAGGCCAAGGATAGAAAATAACCAAGATGAAAAGCATCATCAAAGAAGAACAACAAAAGCACCCAGCAATGAAATCGAAATTGTTCATCTTCATTTTGCTTTGGCTGAGAGGTGGACGGGTGGGCACCAACGCCGTAAGCCAAGATGCCTGAAGCTTGTCTGCTGGGATTTGTAGCTCAGTCCCCATATGCTGAAGCACTGGAATTGTAAGGTGTGGCGTATGCGACGACGATTGGTTGGACTCTTCTCCCGCAAAAGTCTCCTCCAATGACATCGTCTCTAATTGGCTGCCCCACATCGTGGAGAGTAAGCTTCTTCATGGCCCCAACATTAACTTGCTTCCACAGAGTATCAGAGAGAGCCACATGATAGAAATTGTGGTCATGGCAGCGGCTACGGCGCCAGAGTGGGTCGAGGACGACGGCAAGGCAGACGAGCCAGTGTCACCATGTCTACTGATTGTGTCTAAGGGCCTGTTTGGTTGGGTTGTGGCTGTTGACAAAGCTGCTGTTGGCTGGCTGTTTAGAAAAGCTGCTGTGGCTATGGGAAAGTGACCATATGGCTTTTGGTTGATCCAAACCATCTACAATATTTTGAAAAATGAGCACTGAAACTTCAGCACATTGCAAAAAGCTGACAGAAGGCAGCTTTTCCAAATAGCTGAATTTACACTACAAAGCCCACAACTACCGTTGGCAAAAGTTGCTGAAAAGCTGGCCGTTTGGTTGGGCTGCAACTTTTTTCAGTGAAAAGCTGCTGAAAAGCCCAACCAAACACCCCCTAAGTTGGGATCTGGACAGGCGTACTGTCAAAGCGTTGAAATTTAGCAGCAGATTCAAAACTTGGCAAAACATCTGGCGCTTTTTGGATGGGGAACCTTGCACCCATTTGAGCACCTGGTCATCCACCATAAAAGCCCAACTGCACTTGGACTTGTCCAAAGTGCCATACAGTTGTGGAGACTCTCTACGTGGACCCTGCTTCAAAACCAGTTCTGGAAAGAAAGAGGGGAAGATATCACCCCGTGAGAAGTTGATCTCAGGCACTAGAACTGGTAGAAAATGAGTATGTTGCCAAATAGGTAGCTAGTATGGTACAATAGCCCATTGGAGTGGATAATCATTTTCTGGCTATTGCACCTCGGGCCCTGAACTTCAACCTCATCATCTGTAGTGGCAGGGGCATTGACAGAAGAAACACTATCCATCTATGACACAGTCCTTGTTGATTGGGCTTGAATTGGGTCCTGATGCTCCGGCAAGGGGGGATCACTAGGCACGGCTCCCATCCCTGTTGTAGTTGGTTAAGTTATTCCATAGCCGCATCAAGCAAGGTCTGGGATATCCGGTGGAGGCAATTGAACTTCCAGCTGCTGAAGCTCCGCCATTGGCACAATCGGAAGAGGGTGAGAATTTCCATCCTCTAGAGGAGGTTGTTCATTGGGCCCATTGATGTCGGGGAACGCATGAGTGCTAAGGATGTAAGTTGGAACTGTCCAGGAACCACCTAAGCTGCCAAAGGGTGAGGTGCGTTGGATTACCACAACACGCAGAACTGATTGGGCGTCTTAGTAAAGGACCCACACAAGAACACGATCCTTCACAATATCCTACTAATGCAAATCAAGAAGCTTACCAAAGGTTTGGACCACTTGAGTGATATAGTGATCTGATTTAAAGTCCAAAGGAAACCCAAGAAACATAATCCAGCCTTCGTGCCCAAATGACACATTGTAAAAGTTCTCCGCTTCCTCATGCCTAATGAGCTAACCATATGATCTGGCCTAACTGTTGAGGAGGCAATTGAACAAGGAAATCACGCTCGATAGCTGAGCGAAGCTAATACATACCCACTCCATAAGCTATAGAAGAGTAGCTTACAACTAGGCAATGAAGCTCCTCCGCAAGCAGATCACGGATAGCATGCATAGCCTCATCAATCTCCTCTTCTGGTGGTGGGAGGAAGACGATCGTGATCAGATGATCCTCACGACTCTGGGCCAAATTCACACTCGGGGTCAAGTATGTACGCGAGAGACACCCCACCCCACCATCTTCAAGTTGCACCCTGCGAGCGACAAAGCTCTTAGGGCGTAGGAGAATATTAGCCATAGCCGGAGCGGTTCTAAGAATTGGGAGAGGAGGTTGCAATGTGCCGGAGTTTGTAGTGGGAGTTGGATGCTAAGAACCTCTGGGAGAAGAACTAGTGCGTGAATCAAGGTAGACAACAAAAGTTGTTCCTTTTGGCAACCATTTTTTCTGGTTTACACCAGGCCCGGGACAATCCATTCATACAAGGCCAGCCCGAAAGCATGACCGACATCGAATAGAGCTGGTACATTGAGCAGCTCAATGACCCATACACAAGCAACGTGAGTAGTCCCAAAGACGGTCTAAGATGTCTTGGAGCACATTATCAAGCCCATTAAGTTGTCGTGGAAGTCCAAAAGGAGTAGCAGCAATGAGGCCAGCAGGCTGCATGCTCATCGCAGGCAGGTTTGATGATTAGCATGAAAGGTGGGGTTGGCACACATGCCTGAACTATCCGCCTTGATGTGGACATCACCTACACCAAGGGTGAAGACCCCACAACTCACTCAAGCTCACCAAGTCCACCTCCAAAACCAAGTGGTCCAATGACAAGAGCTCGAGCTAAGGCTATACAACATGAGGTGACTCTATTCCTTGATACATCTCCAATTGACTTGAGTTTGAATGGTATGCTACCTGATGCTTCGACTCTATGCTTGCTCAGGTATGAAGGGTCAACAAAGTGGAGCGAAGCCAAGTGGAGGAAGAGCCCGGGCTGCCTGAAATATGTATCCGGACATTCCGGAGGAACTGGCCCAGATACTTCGGATGCACAAGCTGAAGAGCTCCTCTCGGGATGGTACCCAGACACTCCGGTACCAAACCCGGACACTCCGGAGGGGTACCCGAGAGCAGCGCTGTCCAGCTCCACACCCGGACATTCCGGGCCTCAGCCCTGGAGTCTTCGGATGTCCTCTGCCCGGAGTGTTAGCTCCAACCCTCCGGACGTGCATTGACTGGCAACGTCAACACGTCCGGACTTTCCGGATGAAATACCCCGGAATGTCCGGACGCACTGTCTACACATAGTACCAGGCCGAGGCCCATGTAACGAGTTGGCTTATCCTCCAAAGGTTACGAAGTTAGGACTATAAATACCCGTACCCAAACCTTAATTAGGTTTAGACTTGTTGTTTACAACATAGTTGAGCTTTGCTCCTAATCTAGGGTTTCATCCCTCCAGATCTAGAGTTCCACCCTAGGCCTTACTTTTCCTTGTGAATTGTACGGATCGGCGTGTGCCTCCGAGTGGTAAACGTGGCATTCAATCAAGAGGATTGTTGAATTGGTTCCTAGTTCCCAAAGGCTTTCCCATTGGGGTTTGTTATTGGGGTGGGTTTCCAATTAGACTTTCCTAGTTATCCAATCCAAATCGTGAAGATCGTGAAGGAGGGAATGATGCGGACATCACCTACACCAAGGGTGAAGACCCCACAACTCACTCAAGCTCACCAAGTCCACCTCCAAAACCAAGTGGTCCAATGACAAGAGCTCGAGCTAAGGCTATACAACATGAGGTGACTCTATTCCTTGATACATCTCCAATTGACTTGAGTTTGAATGGTATGCTACCTGATGCTTCGACTCTATGCTTGCTCAGGTATGAAGGGTCAACAAAGTGGAGCGAAGCCAAGTGGAGGAAGAGCCCGGGCTGCCTGAAATATGTACCCGGACATTCCACCGTATCAACTTGGTATCAGAGCTCTAGGTTGCCACGGTTTGGATTTGTATCCCCTCTTTTCCCTACCCCCAATTGCTAGTTTTATTTTGGTTTTTCTTGCCTATTTCAAAAATCCCACAAAAAGAGCCCAATTTGAGATCTAGATGCGATTTGGAGTTTTGGGTGAGCTTTGGTTGGTTTTGATCCACTAGATCGTTGCTTTACTTATTGATCTAACCTCCTTTTGCGTTACCTTGGCCTATTTTCCAAATCTCCCCTCTGATTTGTTGCTTTCCGGTCCGCCCCTGTTCAGATCTGGAACCTCCTGCACACCCGGAGTATTTGGACCACGTACCCCGGAATCTCCGGCCTATCGCAGCGGAAGATTTTAGTGCTCTCGGGACGTACCCCGGAGTATCTAGAAAATCTACCCCGAAATCTCCGGCCTACCCTGGAGTGTCCGGACAAGACTATCCGAAATCTTCGGACAGTCCAATTCCAGACTGCAGCAAACCTTGTTTCGGTCGCAAACTTTGCGAAGATAACGACAAGCTCTAGGTCATCCGCACCTACACCAATCTCCACAAGCAAGGTATAACCATCGAAAACCCATTTTTCTTGCCCTTTTCCTTGTGAGCCAACTTCTTCCTTTGCGAAAACTTTGATCCTATCAAGACTAGCTCTTTGATGATTGCTAGGGCCTTGTACACTCGTGCTATCTAGAATACTCTTGTTTCCAGCAATTTGTAATCGATAGTCTTGTAAAAACTTGGCACAAAGAAAAGAGGAAGAGAAAAAAAACAAAAATAAAAAGAAAGAGACAAAAAAAAGAGAAGAAAGGAAGTGTCTTATTTTTTGTAGGAAAACGCAAAGCTTAGAAGGAAACATAGGGTAGAGAAGTAGTCGAGTGTGCAAATCTTTCACCCTACATTATTTACAATCGAGCTAGCGTCTTTCCTAATGTTTGTGCAACAAGAGCTTCTAGTCTTCGTTAGGCAAAGTCTTGTGATAGCTCATTTCTTGGTTGCACAATCCCATTATCTTTGCGTGTGAGTTGTTTTGAGCTTCGCTTATATCCTTTTGAGATCAACTCTTATTGTTTTGTTTCTACTGTGGATTATTACTAATCTTCGCAAAATCTCATTATCCAATTGCTTAGTATGTGCGTTGTGCTAACCCTTTTCAAGATCCATATAAGCTTTCGAATGAGATAGTGTTTGGGACTTAGAACTTCTTCAACCTATTCTTGAGGGTCACCTTTACCCTCCACGACCCTTTGATCCTTCAATCCAAGGAGGCAAGGACTATTGAGGTGAGTGAGGTGAGAGAGTTCTAGTTTTCCACATAATCCACATATATTTGTGCTTTGCTAATCATGTCTAGGGAAGGATCACACGGAACGAGTGGCAATGAAGACTGTGTGACTCAAGGGCAACACTTGGCCCTCCAACGGAGCCTCCACGACACCGTGGACAATTTGAGGCACGACATGACCCGACAAATGGAAACTATGAAAATAAGCATTGTGCAGGAAGTTGTTCAAGCACTTCGAGGCCGAGTTCTAGAGGAGAGATTGATCAAGAAGAGCCTCTCGATGAGACCGATGCTGAGATGGCGACACGGTGTGCTCAAGCTCGAGGAACCGCAAGACACCGAGCACCTCTCACTTCGTCAAGAGCCTGAGCTCCAACTCATGGGCCACATAATCAAGGATGATCAAGGAGCCACCATGGGCGCGATGAGAATGAAGGAAGTGCATCAGAAGGAGGTTCAAGTTTTCATCAACCAAGTGAACCAAGACATCAAAGACATCCAGATAGAGACCTAGATTTCCAAAGATGGAATTACCATGATGAAGGTACAGACCATCGGCAAAGGGGTCAACAAGGAGATGGAGAGAAAAAGTTTGGCAAGCTCAAGTTTACAATGTCCAAGTTCTCCGGTAATGCCATTGATCCTGAAGAGTACCTCACATGGGAGCTCAAGGTGAACAAGGTCTTTCGGATGCACAATTACTCCGAAGAGAAGAAGGTTGCCATGGCCTCCCTTGAGTTCGATGGATATGCACTCATTTGGTGGGAACAAGTGCAAAATCAATGAGGCAACCATGGGGAACCACCTGTCATGTCCTGGACAGAGATGAAGAGGGAAATGCGAGCCCGTTTTGTGCCCAAGTACTACAAGCGAGATCTCTTCAAAAAACTTTAAGATCTCAAACAAGGCAGTCGGACAGTTGAAGAATATTTCAAGAAAATGGAGACCGCCTTAATTCAAGCTAATATCCAAGAGACTGAAGAGCAAACAATGGCACGATTCTTGGGCGGATTGAACCATCCAATAAAGCACATCGCCGACTATCAACCCTACAACACAATTATGGAGTTAGTGCATCAAGCTATCAAGGCAGAGCGCCAGGTGCAAGAAGTGCTCGCTACTCCAAAACATCAGCATATAGCTCACGCCCCACCCCCTACACCTTGCGCCCCACGGCGGTTGCTCCTCGCCCCACTCCGAATGCAAAGTTTTCTCCAAGGCCTACATCAACCAAGACAGAAAGTTATGTGGGAGGTAGAAGTACAAGCGTGCACCAATGGTCAAACACAAGCCGTCCTCCCACCTCTTCCTCAAAGGGTGCACCGGCTTAAAGCAATGCCTCTTCAATGGCTTCCACAGGCAAGACTCGTGACATCATATGCTTCAAGTATCAAGGGCGTGGTCACATGCAAAGAGAGTGCCCTAATGCACGTGTTATATTGATCACCGAAGAAGGCGAGTATGAGTCTGCAAGCGAAGACGAGATTGATGCTATCCATGAAGTAGTAAGGCTTGAGCAAGAAGGAGAATATGAAGATGGACAAGAGCGAATCTATTGTGAGACTGAGGTGGGACCATCCCTCGTCGTCACCAAGAAGATCCTCACCGTCCAGCTTCAACATGAACCCGAGCAAAAGTGCAATCTCTTCCAAACCAAGGCCGCAATCGACGGCAAAACCATCAAAGTCATAATCGATGGAGAAAGTTTTCACAACTTGGCAAGTCAAGAGCTATGTTCCAAGCTAAACTTGAAGTACAAGAAGTATCCACGTCCCTACCATGTGCAATGGCTGAGCGATAGTGGCACCGTCAAGATACAACACATGATGCAAGTGTCATTCAAGACTGGAGCCTATCAAGACACAGTGGAGTGTGACGTGGTATCAATGACGGTGTGCCATCTCCTTCTGGGACGCCCGTGGCAATACGACCGGGCGGCACGCCACGACGGTCATACCAACAAATACATCTTCCAGTGGCACCATAAGGAGTATGTGCTTCGCCCCATGACGCCAAGCCAAATCATCGCTGATAATGCTCAAAAGTTGGCAAGGCTTCAAGAAGAAAAGGAGAGAAGTGAGCGAGAGAGCACAACCTTGAGTGATTTTCACAAATCGGTGAGTGAGTGCCACAAGCCCAAAATGAGAGAAAAGAGCAAGAGAGAGAGTAGAGGCTTAGTGATGCTAGCCACCAAATCCGAGATGAGAGGAGTGAGGAGTGACCCACCTACACTACACTTCGTACTTGTGTACAAAGATGTAGTTGCTTTGACTAATGAGTCACCCCCACTTCCTCTAGCTATGTCTGATGTTTTGTAGGAGTTCGAGGATGTCTTCCCCGATGAGATCCCAGCGGGGCTTCCACCCATTCGAGGCATCGAGCACTGCATCGACCACTTCCCAACCGGCCACCTTACTGCGCCAACCCCAAGGAGTCCAAGGAAATTCAACGTCAAGTACAGAAGCTACTTGACAAGGGGTATGTTTGCAAAAGCTTAAGCCCTTACGCCGTCCCTGTTATTCTTGTCCCCAAAAAGGACGGATCTTGGCGCATGTGTGTTGATTGTCGAACTATCAATAATATTACCATGCGTTATCATCATCCCATTCCTCGTTTAGATGACATGCTTGATGAGCTTAGTAGCACAACCATTTTCTCTATAATTGATTTGAAGAGTGGCTATCACCAAATACGAATGAGTGAGGGCGATGAATGGAAAACTGCTTTCAAAACCAATGGCTTGTATGAGTGGCTTGTGATGCCTTTTGGTTTATCCAATGCTCCTAGCACTTTCATGCGCCTAATGAATCATGTCTTGCGCCAATTCATTGGTAAATTTGTGGTGGTTTACTTCGATGACATTCTCATATATAGTAGAACTTTGCATGATCATGTTACCTACATTGAGCAAGTTCTACTAGTGCTTAGGGATAAACGCTTGTTTGCTAATTTTGAGAATTGCACTTTTTTCGGAAAAACTTGTGTTTCTAGGCTTTGTTGTTTCTATTCACGGCATAGAGGTAGATGAGTCTAAAATCAAAGCAATTAAAAACTGGCCTACCCCTATCAATGTGAGTCAAGTGCGTAGCTTCCATGGCCTAGCAAGTTTTTACTGCCGTTTTGTCAAAGACTTTAGTGCTATTGCTTCTTCTTTGAATGAATTGACTAGGAAGAATGTTCCTTTTGTGTGGGGGCAATCTTAAGAAAATGCTTTTCAAGAATTAAAGAAACGCCTAACCGAGGCACCCTTGCTTGCTTTACCGATTTCACTAAAACCTTTGAAGTTGAATGTGATGCTAGTGGGATCGGTATAGGGGGTGTGCTCATGCAAGAGGGTAAGCCGGTTGCTTACTTTAGTGAGAAATTGAATGGTGCTCAACTTAATTACCCGGTTTATGATAAAGAGTTGTATGCCTTGGTTCATGTTCTTGAAGTATGGACACTATCTTTGGCCAAAAGAGTTTGTTATTTATTCCGATCACGAATCCTTGAAATACATTAAGAGCCAAGCCAAATTGAACCGTAGGGGTACAAAATGGGTCGAATTCATTAAAACTTTTCCTTATGTAGTCAAATACAAAAAGGGTAAAGAAAATGTTGTGGCAGATGCTCTTTTCCGCAAAATAACCCTTTTGAATCAACTCAAAGTTAAAATGATGGGTTTAGAATGTTTGAAAGATCTATATGCTAATGACCTTGAATTCGCTACTCTTTTTGCTAATTGTAAAGAAGGGAAGGTTGGGAAAAATATAATGTGCATGAGGGCTTTCTCTTTCGAGCTAACAAACTATGCATCTCCGAGTCGTCCGTGCGTTTGCTACTTTTGCAGGAATCACATGGTGTCGGCTTGATGGGGCACTTTGGGAGAGGCAAGACCTGCTTGATGCTTTCTAACCACTAATATTGTTCAAAAATGCGAAGAGATGTGGAAAGATTCGTTCAACGGTGCATTACATGCCACAAAGCTAAGTCCAAACTCAACTCTCATTTTCTTTACACCCCACTTCCCGTTCCTAGTGCACCTTGGGAGGATATTAGCATGGATTTTGTTTTAGGATTGCCTAGGACCAAAATGGGGAGAGATTCCATATTCGTGATTGTGGACAGATTCTCCAAAATGGCTCATTTCATTCCATGCTACAAGACCGACGATGCTTCACATGTTGCTACTTTGTTTTTCAGGGAAATTGTGAGGCTCCACGGTGTGCCCAAGACCATCGTCTCTAACATGACGTCAAGTTCCTAAGCTATTTTTGGAAGACATTGTAGGCTAAGTTGGGCGTCAAACTTCTCTTCTCCACAACATGCCACCCACAAACCGATGGGCAAACCGAGGTCATCAACCACACCCTCTCGACACTCCTACGAGCCATGATCAAGAAGAATTTGCGGGAGTGGGAGGAATGCATTCCTCATGTAGAGTTCGCTTACAACCGCGCGGCACATTCCACCATGCACATGAGCCCGTTCGAGGTGGTGTATGGCTTCAACTCCTCTACACCCCTCGACCTTCTTCCACTACCATTACAAGAGTGCGTGCATATGGATGCCTCCAAGAGAGCCACTTTCATCAAGAAACTCCATGAGGCGACAAGGGACACTATTGAGCAACACGTCCGTCGACACGCCGACAAGGTCAACAAACACAAAAAAGAAGATAGTGTTTGAACCCAGTGATCTTGTGTGGGTTCATCTTCGCAAGGAGTGCTTTCCCGAGGAACGCAAGTCCAAGCTTATGCCTCACGGGGATGGTCATTTCCAAGTACTTCAATGAATTGGTGACAACACCTACAAAATTGACCTCCCATCATCCAAGTACCCGGTGAGCAATACCTTCAACATCTCCAATTTATCACCCTTCTATGGAGATGAAGAGCTCGAGTCGAGGACGACTCCTTTTCAAGAAGGAGGGAATGATGCGGACATCACCTACACCAAGGGTGAAGACCCCACAACTCACTCAAGCTCACCAAGTCCACCTCCAAAACCAAGTGGTCCAATGACAAGAGCTCGAGCTAAGGCTATACAACATGAGGTGACTCTATTCCTTGATACATCTCCAATTGACTTGAGTTTGAATGGTATGCTACCTGATGCTTCGACTCTATGCTTGCTCAGGTATGAAGGGTCAACAAAGTGGAGCGAAGCCAAGTGGAGGAAGAGCCCGGGCTGCCTGAAATATGTATCCGGACATTCCGGAGGAACTGGCCCGGATACTTCGGATGCACAAGCTGAAGAGCTCCTCTCGGGATGGTACCCAGACACTCCGGTACCAAACCCGGACACTCCGGAGGGGTACCCGAGAGCAGCGCTGTCCAGCTCCACACCCGGACATTCCGGGCCTCAGCCCTGGAGTCTTCGGATGTCCTCTGCCCGGAGTGTTAGCTCCAACCCTCCGGACGTGCATTGACTGGCAACGTCAACACGTCCGGACTTTCCGGATGAAATACCCCGGAATGTCCGGACGCACTGTCTACACGTAGTACCAGGCCGAGGCCCATGTAACGAGTTGGCTTATCCTCCAAAGGTTACGAAGTTAGGACTATAAATACCCGTACCCAAACCTTAATTAGGTTTAGACTTGTTGTTTACAACATAGTTGAGCTTTGCTCCTAATCTAGGGTTTCATCCCTCCAGATCTAGAGTTCCACCCTAGGCCTTACTTTTCCTTGTGAATTGTACGGATCGGCGTGTGCCTCCGAGTGGTAAACGCGGCATTCAATCAAGAGGATTGTTGAATTGGTTCCTAGTTCCCAAAGGCTTTCCCATTGGGGTTTGTTATTGGGGTGGGTTTCCAATTAGACTTTCCTAGTTATCCAATCCAAATCGTGAAGATCGGGAGCCACCGTATCACGCCTTTTTGAAATTGAGCCGTTATGCCACGTTAATCACAAAATTATGAGGGCATCGATCAAGGGACTGTTTCTGAAGAAAAGCAATGGTTGTTAGCCAAGCATGATCATTTGTGGCGGGCGATGAAGACAATGCAAGAGTGAAAGATCCAATTTGCACTGATGAATGAATGTCAGCCTGAGATGAAGACAAGTCTATAGGCACTACAGATGAAGAAATAGAGGTACCAACACCATTATCCAAACAAGACCGCTGATTACAACGATATCCACGACAAACATCATAAGCTAAAACTAGAGCAAAAGAAACTCTGAATATTCATGGAGGCATCACTTCCTTGTAGAAGATTGTCATCATTTGATAATCCTCAAGCATTGTTCAGCCTTATTTAGTCTTGATCTTCCACTTGTATTTAGGAATATGTATCTTGATCATCAATCTCTTGCTTTTCCTTGTCTTGGCTTGAGCTTGAATCTTCTCTTGGGCAGCAAGTATGGTCATATCTGGAGGGGCCATGTCCTTAGCACCCCCCATTCTTGGAAACAAAGTTGTCCTTGATGTTGCTTAATTTGAAAATAGTCTAACAAAAGAGACGATATTTATGCATGATATATGTCATCCATTTTTATTCCTTTCCATTGTTGCACATTGAACATTAGCTCATAGCAGTAATTACAATAGCTCATGTGGTAAGGAGTTAAAAGATTAGCATAAGGTATCATGACTTTAACAAAAATATCCATACAACAAATATTGAAACTAATTTTGCAAGTATAAGTGAAGCATTTGTTCATATCATATGTTTAGCAATGCTCATAATTAAGCCATCCCAATAGGTAAACAAACATAAATGGCATCTAAATTACAAGCTACGACATGCTGAAATTTAGAGCACGGCAATGCACTAATATTTAAACAATCATGTAACAAGCTATTCGGCATATAATCAGTACCAACATTGGAGATCATATCAAAATGTTTAAGCATTCACAAATTTGTATTCTCTTTCAAGTCAGTAGGTTTTAGATTAGCAAAGTCATCATATGTTATGCAAATTTTATGCACCAAGAATTCATTATGCATGTCATTTTCTCCAATCAAGTTACAATCAAAGTCAGGGGCATAAACACTTTTCAAAGATTTCAGACATGTGATTTCAGTAACTTTATCTAGCCTGTGACAACGGCATGGGTAGATCCATTATAATATAGCACAAAGAATTAGCAAGAGAAATTATAGCTAGCACTTCTTTACATTAAATCAATTGTACATGACCCTGCTCATATTTTATTATTATGTCACATGGTTCTTTCAAAATAGTAGGTATACCCTCACATGGCTCATTATTATTAGCAAGTAGAGTCATGGGTGCACTCAAATTAATGGAATAATTAATTTCAGCTATATGTGCACACAGAATAGCAATCAAATCATTTGTTTCATTATTTGGGATCTCCAAAATATATAATAAATAATCAGCCATATTGCATAACATATCTAAGTCATATACTTCAGAATTTGTAGCGTGGAAGTCATGACTTTGTGCACCAAAATTATTACATAATTCAGCCATATCACATAATGCACAAAATTCATCTATTCGATCACATATAGTAAAGAAATTCATATTAATTGGAGGGGTGACCAAATCAACATGTAATGTTGCACTCCTATTAGCAGCACATAGTGCAACTAATTCCATAGGTATTTCAGTTGTTTGATCACATGGCAACTCAATTCAGAAACACACTCGTCTAATTTAGGTGGTGTGATCAAAATAGCAGGCAACTCGTGCAACTCAACAAATGAAGCACTTAATTTAGTGTGGCTTACATCTCATGTGGAGTGATGAGATTAATAACTTTGTTTTTACCTTGTATGTTTGACTTAAATGATGTAGGTACTATTGGTGGTGACAGGTCACAAGCTCGAAGTGGTGTGTATCAGTAGTAGGTGCAGTATAGGAAGAAGCAACTGAAGCAAGTCTTGTTGTGGAGACTTGTACCGTGTGCCTGTTTACCTCATGTGTTTCCTGTTCGGCTTTCCAAGCAACGCAAAACAAATGATTGATAGAATAGTATTCCTTATGCATAAGAATATCCTGAATTTCACGGTTCAAACCTCTCACAAATCAGTTTCATGGTAGCTTCCTCAATTTCATTTATATCACAACAAAACAAATAAAATTGCAATTCTATATAGTACTCCTCTACCATTTTACTACCTTGTTCTAAACATTGTAATTCAGTCGGCCACCTACAAGCAAAGTATGAAGATAGAAATCTAGCTCTCATAATTTTCTTCAAGTTAAACCATGTGATAGGTGTGTCCTGATTTTTAAGTTTATAGTCACAAGTCCACCAAAGAGATGCCTAAAAGTGAATGCATGAGTAACAACCTTTACTTTCTTATGCTCTAGAAAATTATGACAAGAAAATATTTGTTCTACCTCTATCTCTCAATCAAGATAAGCATTAGGCTCTTAATTTCTAGCAAACATTGGAGCATTGAACTTCTCTGTACCATGTGTCTCTTGTTATTGTACCTCTCATGGTGGTGGAATGATGCTCAATTCAACATATGGCTCATCTCCCACTGTAGATCTAGCCAAGAATTGATAATTCTGGGACCTACCATGGTTATTAGAAAAAAGAAACAAAATCAATTGAAAGGATCTAGGATAATGACTAGAGTAGGTGAATAGGAGATTATTAAAAACTTCTACCAAAAGTAAATCCTACGAATGCAATTCGAAAACTCTAAGTAAACCGTAGCATACTAGTGAGCAAGATGTGCAAGGAAACAAGTATGGAACAAAAGAGAGACACAATCACATGAGAAACAAAGATTTGTTGTAAGTTTGAGCCTTTGGCAAGGCTCTACATCTCCGTTGAGGAAGCTTGATCCAACGATCAAAACTAGACCAAATCGTGCACTTCCCTCAAAGGGTTTGGCGATGCGAAGCTCCCTCTCACCTGTGGCAGCTCTTCACCTTGTGGTAGGAGAGTTTCAAACCCTCACAAACTTCTTGGCGCTCTTCACAAACTGCTCGAAGGATCCAAGAGACCCCTAGTTATCTGGGAGACACCAATCTCCAAAAGTAATAGGCTACAATCAATTCGGCTTGGAGATGAACTCTTGCATGATGCTCAACTACGGATGAATCTATCTAAATCAAAGCATTCCTCACAAGATCTCACTTTGGGCTTGAGGAAAGATGGAGTAGAACTCAGGACAACAGAGGATTAGATTAGCCAAGAGTTATGTTTGCAAAGAGGTTTGGGGGTGTATATAGCCAACTCCTCAAAAGATAGCTATTATAGGAAAAAGCATAGAGCTTGGAAGTTCCAACTTTGAACTCAGAGGTTCTGAATTTTTCAAATCAATGGCTATATCGCATAGTCAGCAACAGATCTTGGAGGCTCCAAAAAAAACCTGGGACTCTGACTTTTTCAAATGATGTATGAATAGCTAGTCCAAAGAAGATCTTGGAGACTCTAGCAAAACCTAGAGACTTTGACTTTCATAGCGCAGCTGATCTAAGCAGATGTTAGTAGTTTCGACTTGGAACCCAGGCCCTCCAGAAATTACGATAGCCTTGAGCAATGCAAAGTCAGGAAATTCCCGAGGTTCCGACAGTGCACTCGGAGCTTCCGAGATTTCAAACCGCTCAACAAGCGAGTTTAATACGCGAATCTAGAGGTTCCAACATACCAACCTCGACAGTCCGAGATTTCAAAGGATACAATAGAGCATGATCAGTATGCAAAACTGGAGATTTTGACATACTGAGTCGGACATCCCGATATTTCAAAGGATAAGTCCACAAGGGATCTCGGACACTCTTAAAACTTTTGAGAGTTCGGACTTTTAAGCTCAAAGGACATAGGTATGATCAGAACCATAAGTCAGAAGTTCCAAGAAAAACGTGGATGGTTCGACATCTTGAAAACCAGACAGATGGGCAAATTAGAGGCTCCGAGCTCCCAAATTCTCCACACATACATGGAACCCGGATATTCCGACTTTATTCTCGGAGTTCCAAATTTTGCTAAAAATGTGTGAATTGAAGATTTTCAAATGCCTCTTTGGATAGAAAATTTGATTTCTAGTTGAGCATTAGTAAGACATTCTCACGAGTGAGCATCACCAAATACTCGTAACTGGGTGAGAGGGCTCTAGCATCTTCTTGATGATGAAATGATTGTTGATCTATGGGTACCCAAGGGACTTGATCTCATTCACAATGTGATTGAGGCAGGTAAATATTTCATTCACGCCCTCATTCTTCATCATAATGAAGCAGTCGAGCTTGGACTCCTAAACGGGAGAAGTTTCCTTGTGGATCTCCATGAGCATTCCATATGGTCTTGGCGTCCTCAAGCATGCTCACCCAGTTGAATTCATCTGGACTCAATGTGTTGAAGATTGTGTTCATCTCTTGGGCATTGAGGTGGCTGTTCCGGTGGTCACTCTTAGTGAGCTCAGCTTTGTTGAACACTGCATAGCAATCAATAAGAACACGGCATATGCTTGGGCTAATGACTACTATATGCAATTTTATGTTTCTAACTAGCATAATTTGAACCATCAAAGTAACCCCTCACCTAGATAGACGACATCCTATCTCTCTAGGTGGTGGAACCTAATATATGAGAGCACGAGGCTCTGATATCAATTGAAAGGATCTAGGCTATCGACTAGAGGGGTTGAATAGGAGATAATGAAAAACTTCTTTCGTATGCAATTCTAAAAACTCTTAAGTAAACCTTAGCATACTAGTGAGACAGATATGCAAGGAAACAAGTATGGAAGAATAGAGAGGAACAACCACAAGGGAGACAAGGATTTATTGTTGAAGATTGAGCCTTTGGCGATGCTCTACATCTCCATTCAGGAAGCTTGATCGTGCGCTTCCCTCAAAGGGCTTGCCGATGCAAAGCTCCCTCTCACTTGTGGCAGCTCTTCACCTTGCGATAGGCGAGTTTCAAACCATCACAAACTCCTTTGGGCACTTCACAAACTGCTCGAAGGCTCCCAAACTACCCCCTAGCCATCTAGGAGATGCCAATCTCTAAGAGTAATAGGCTTCAATCAATTCGGCTTGGAGATAAACTCTTGCTTGATGTTCAACTATGGATCAGTCTCTCTCTCAAATATTTCCTCACAATGATAACACTTTAGGCTTGAGAAAAGATCGAGTAGCACTTAGGAGAGCAGAGGATTGGATTAGCCAAGAGTTATATGTGCACATAGTCTTGGGGGTATATGTGTGACCAACCCCTAAAAACTTAGCTGTTATTGCAAAAAGTGCAGAACTCGGAGGTTCCAACTTTCTCAAATCAAGGCTATATTGCGTATTCAGCAATAGATATTGAAGGCTCCGACTAAAACCCAAACACTGAATTTTTCAAATGATAGCTAAATAGCGAGTCTAGAACAGATGTTTAGACACTCCAACGAAAACCAAAGACTCCAACTTTCAGAGCATAGTTGACATGAGCAGACGTCGACAATTCTGACTTGGAACCTAGACCCTCAATAAATTAGGATAGCCTTGAGCAAGGCAAACTCAGAGCTAATTCTGGGGGTTCCAACATTGCACTCGGAGCTTCCGAGATTTCAAAGCACTCAACCATGCAAGATTATTATTTAAACTCGAATGTTTTGACATACCGACCCAAACAACCTGAGATTTCAATGGATACTAAAGAGCGTGATTCCTACATGAAATCGAAGGTTCTGACATACTGACTCGGACATCCCATGATTTCAAAGGATAAGTCTGCAAGGATCTCAAACACTCCGGGAACTTCTGAGAGTTCCAACTTTTAAGATCAAATGACTTATGTGTGATCAGAATCAAAACTAACCAATGGTTATAGCCTCCACCTCTAACCAATGGTTGTGGATATGGGGCCCGTATCAGAGTGGTTAATGAAACGCCTCAAATAACAACTTACCCAAGGCGGTTGCAGAGAGATAACCGCCTCGGATAATATGATGTATGAGGCGATGAATTTATTGAGCCGCCTCGGATAACATGATATCCAAGGTGGTTGTTTCTCTACAGCTGCCTCCGATAACATGATATCCGAGGTGGTTGTTTGTTCTGAACGGCCTAATATAATAGTTCAGAAAATGAAAAAAGTCTTTTCAAATATGTATGAGCGAATTCAACATATATATAAGTGAATTAAAATAGTACATAACTTCAAACACATAATTAAGATATATATATACAGACCATTGTCTTACATACAAAATTTATAAAATAAAGATAGATAACTAAAAGTTCTCGAGCGGGAGATCTTCGTCGACAGGCTCTAGCAGTAGAGGGTGCACACTATGGACCATGAAGAAGCTCACTCGGTTGACACCCTACTTGATGTACTTCATATGGAGGCGGCGAACAATGGTGTGGTGAGTGGTGCGCTCCAACCCACTGGAAGTACAAATGATGAGGAATCGCCCCGCTCGTGGTGTGCTTCCACGATGAACTTTTGAAAGTGCATCCAGTCCCAAGGAGAGTGGAAGGATGATTATCTAGCCTCAAGGTTTGGTTTTGATGGTTAATGGCAACTCTCACCTGTATCTAACGTTTACAACGAGTGTGAACAGGAGTTTAGATGAACAGGTGATCGATCAAGACAACATCTGACTGATGATGAGGCCAAAAAAAGAGCAAGAAACCATGAAGGTCAGAAGGGCTAGCTGAGCTAGTCTCCTGAGGCTCAGTTGCGAGGAAGCCAAGGCTGTGCTCGAGGGCAAGCGAGGTGATGGTGGCTTGATGGAGTTCAAGGACCGTGACTGCAAGCTGGATAAGACCTGGAGGAGCTAGGAAGCTAGTGGATCTGCGTCAAAGGGTTCGCTGTGCGTCTTCAAGGGCTGTCATCTTCAGTTGTTAGCTTGGAACCAGTGCCAAGATTCTGAGCGAGCTGGTCAATGGCAGTGGTGAGTCCATTGTCCTCCTGAATCAGTTTAAGGCTTGTAGGGAGCCGGCCTGTGTTGTGCTCAGGTGCTGCCTGAGGCAACCGAGTCCACCTGAGTTTGGCATCTGAGACTCAGGTGGGTAGCTCAGCCATGGCTAGTAGGTTACCAAGTGTATGTTAGCTGAGTCTCAGATAGGTTTGTCTGGTGGCTCTTTGTCTGACGTGGCATGAGGGTAACGGCTAGCTGCCAGGGACTCTATAAATAGGGAACCTGGGGAGGTTTCGACCTCAACCTTTACCTCTACCATAGCAAGCACCCTGCTATTGCAAGAAAGAGCTCTTCGTCTCCGAGAGAGCGTTGCCTGCGTGCATCCACCGTGAGAGAGAGTTGCTTTACATCTTGAGTGCTTCAGAACTGAGAGAGTTCATGGTACTGGTTCCTCCAAGAGACTGAGAGAGCTCTTGGTGTTCGTCTGCTCCAAGACCGGGAAGTTGGAGTCGTTGGTGAGCAAGCCAAGTCTCGTGTGGTTGCCTCCAAGTGTCTGTGAAGGTGATTTGGGTCTGCCTGTCTTGCTGCGGTGAGATCAAAAGGATTCCACACAAGATAAGTGAACGAGGAAAGAGCACGTTTCAGTGCCGGCTGTGTAAGCAGCTTCCTCAACGGAGACGTACCACTTTGCAAAGAGTGGGAACTTCGGTAAAACAAACCTCTATGTCTACTTGTTCATTTGTATGGTTTGCTTTTACTTGTGCTGATATATATAGTACACACTCTGCTGCACTCAACTGAGTTTCCCACCTGAGACTCAGTTGACACTGAGTAGTCTCTGCTCTGCTTGCTTTTACCTGAGCCATCTACCTGAGAGTCAGTTGCTTGAGCCAGTTGCTTGCATCTTGGTAGGATTGATCTATTTATTTGAAGCAAAGCCCATTAGGTTTTAAATTTCTAGAGCCGACCTATTCACCCCCCCTCTAGTCGACTCCCGAGATCCTTTCAAGTGGTATCAGAGCCTCGTTGCTCATATTGGCTTAACAGCTAGAGTAAAGGGATGTCGAACTACGAGGGTAGGGTTCCCATATTTGATGGCACTAACTATGCTTTTTGGAAGCGGAAGATGCAAATGCACCTTACTGCAATGGACCCAGATGTCTGAAAAATTGTCATGACAGGTCTTCACGTAGATAATGAGAGCAACCCTACTGATCAAGACAAGATCAACATCAAGAACAATGCTAGGGCTACCAATGCTATCTATATGGGGCTGCAGGGGAACATGATTTCAACCGTGTCAGCACCTTTGATGCAGCCCATGATATCTGGAACACCCTTCAGGCCATTCATGAAGGCAGTGATACCTTGAAGAGGTCCAAGAAGGATGTGTTAGAGCATGATCTTGACAACTTCCACTATCAACCTGGAGAGGACATCAACTCCATCTTCACAAGGCTTACAATGATCACAAATCAGCTGAAGGCCCTTGGATCAACCAGAGTTGAAGATGGAGATGTGATCAAGAAGTTTCTTTTTGTCCTTCCCAAGCCCTATCACACTCTGCGTCTGATGATAAAGGAGAAGGATGGCTTCGACAGGATGAAGCCCACTGATGTGCTTGGTAGGATGCTTACTCATGAGATGGAGCTGAATCACTCTAAGAAGCATGCTACCACTTCTGGCAAGAACAAGGATATAGCTCTCAACATAATGGCCAGTCTCAAGGACTCCAGTGATGACGAAGATTTGGATGAAGAGATGTCCACTGATGAAGAAACTGAACTTGCTATGCTCACTCGCAATTTCAGAAAGTTCTACAGAAGAAAGAAGTTCTCTGGTTCTGCTGATAGATTCAAAGGGAAGAAGCAGCTCAACGACAAGAAGTGTTTTGAGTGTGGTGACTCAGGATATTTCATTGCTGATTGCCCCAGGAAGAGCAAGAAACCAGAAGAGGGCAAGTACAAGAAGAAGGAGGTCACTATCAAGAGAAAATACAAGGAAGGGAAGCCACCTACCTTCAGAAAGAAGAAGACCTCTGCTGCCAGAGCATATGTTGGACAAGCTTGGGTCTCAGATGACTCAGAGTCTGAAGAAGAGTCAGAAGAAGAAACTGAGCTAGCTGGGTTAGCCATCTGTGTCTCAGATGGATCACTCAGTAGCCCAGCTGAGTTAGGCGATGACTCAGTTAGGTCACTCAGTTGTGCACCTGAGTCAGACTCTCTCTTTG
>JAGXJF010002752.1:0-15009 GCA_019208055.1 Stipa capillata | reverse complement strand
ATGCCGTGAAAGATCGAGGCCGTACCATTTTCTACTAAGTCGAGCAGGAGTTGGTTGAGTGACCCGCTGGCTGAGATGCTGTGCCGGCTAGGCAGGGTGTGGGCGTTCTACCGGGCTTTCGAGCGACCCACTAGCTTCCGAGCTAGGTTAGGGTGTGGGTAGAATTGCCGGGCTCCTCGACCTTGCTTGTCGTGGTAGGATTCGGGAACGACTCTGACTTTTCACCGGATTATGGAATCGTATGTGATTTTGGGAAGATTGGTCGCTTCCGGCCGGCTCGCACCTGGCGGGTGTCGGATCGTTCTACCTTGGTGCGTACGGCGCAGGTACCGTGCCACCGGGCGGACGAGTCCTTCGGTCCTTGGCGACTTCGCGTTCCCCTAATCATATGCAATTCCGGGTCCGTGACAGATGTCGCGGAGGACTTTCTTCGACGCCGCATCAGCCCCCTTCGGTCGCGAATCGCGGCGGCCTGGGCGATCCCGGATGACCAAGACCCGACAAGGGATTTTGACACGGGTAAGTACAGCGACTTGCTCCATGTCAACTTACCTACCGAGAAACCTCACACACTTCTGCCTTGTCGCGCCATGCAGAGCTGTCCCCGGGGGAACTCCGGAATAGGTTGAACAACCTATTCGAGCAATTCCCCCAAGGCGGGCGCAAAGACGTGCCCTTGCCCCTTTTGAGGCAGAGTCCAGAGAGCCGGCGAGAAGTGTTCTCGGTAAGTCATCCACCTTTCCTCCTTGTCTGACTTGGTCTCGTCCGAGTAGCCTTACTGAAGGTTCTCGGGTTCTTTCTTTGCAGCGCGTAGGCCGCGGAGGTCCCGACTCGGAGGCCGAACGAGCTGGCGCTCCTGTCGAGGATGATGACGTCGAGATATACGACACGGCCCCGCCGCTCCCCGAGACTAGAGAGGAGGGCCCTTCTGCCGATGAGGGGGCGGAGAACTTCCCGTCGAACTCTCCTGCCCGGGATCCTCAATCGCAGGTTTGGACTCTCGCCCGACTACCTTTTCCTTTCATATTCTTTTCGAATACTAATCGTAAAGGTGGTCGTATCGAATAGCCGGAGGCGAGCGACCCTCCGTCCAAGGAACCGACACCCCCTCCCCCGGCCGTTCTCGAGGAGGAGTCCGTGGCGGACAAAGGGGAGGCGCCGCTACCTTCCGGCAAGCGAGACTCAAGTGCCTTGGCGCTGAAAACCCCTCCGAAGGGGAAACGCCAGAAGTGAGTTTCCTTTTGCCGCCTTTTTTCTTTTGACTTCGTTGCGTTGAAGTTTTGACTTGGTTGCTTTTTGGGCGATTAGGGTGGTGATCCGCGCCGGCAAAGCTCCGACTACCGCAGCCACCAAGCCGCAGCCCCCGGCGCCGAAATCGGCATCGGCCCCTGTGGCAGACTTGCCACAGGCTCCGGCGCCAGACTTGCCGCAGGCTACTGCGCCAGACGCGACGGAGCCGCCGCAGGCCCCCGCGCCGGAGTTGCCACCGGCCCCCACCAAGGAGTCGGAGCCCCCGGTGGTGGAGTCGGAGTTGCCCCTTACCGGGCCAGTCGCGCCTCCGGGTCCTTCTGCGGCTGAAAATCTTCGCGCTTCTTCCTTGCTGCAGGTAACATAAGGGAGGTTAGCGATAAGGTAATCTTACTTGGCTTGTACTGACCTGTTCTTTTTCCAGCTTGCGCTTTCTCAGATCGTTCCACTCGAGAAGGCACAAGAGGAGCTGGACTCGACGCGCGACGAGTTGAAGAAGCGCCTTGACGAGTCCGAGAGGCAACGGGCAGAGATCGAGGCGCTGCAGAAACGCCTCGAGGACTCCGAGAAGCAACGGGCGTCGGAGAAGGAGGCGCTGCAGAAGAGTCTTGATGACTTCGAGAAGCGGCACGCGGCGGTCGAGGCTGATCTCTCGTCCGCAAAGGCACGCCTCTCCGACGTCGTGCCTTCCTTGCAGCAGAGCCGGTCTTATGCGAAGAAGCTGGAGGAAGATCTCGAGCGGGCCTTGGGCACGCTCGAGAAGGCGCTGGGTGAAGTTGGTGTGGTCGTCGCCCCGAGCTCTTCTTCGGCCGACCGCTTGGCCGGGCTGATGGCGTCCGTCTCCAAGCTGAAGCCTACCGTCGACAAGCTCCTCGAGGACGAGCTTCAGCAAGGAGTCCGAGACGCCTTGGCCTTTGCCCTGGCCCTTCTGAAGCGCGAGCGCCCGGACTTGCCACTGGAGGCGCTCGAAGCGGACTTGCCGGAGGAGGAGTCGGAGAGCCTTGTCGGCGCCGTGCAGGCGGCAGCCGATGCCTTTGGCGATCGAGTCCAGCCACCTGGCTCGCAGTAGATCTGTAATAGGAAATACTTATGCAAATACAGTGGTTAGTAACTGTGCTTTCAACTGGTGTGTTTTTGTCTTTTTCAAAAAACCTTGTCTAATCTGCTTGCGCGAAACTTTGTCGGATGCAAGCATAGGCTTTAGTCGGAACCAATCGTCCTTTGTCCCCCTTTGGTGCGGGTTTACGAATAGGGCCGTAGGTCGCTCTTTGCTGCGATTGACCAGTCCTTAGGTTTAGTCGGATGGAGGGCTCCGTGGCTCCTTGTCATCAGTAAACGCGATAAGGGGTCTCTCGTGCAGCTTGTCGTGGCCGTGGCAACATCTTCGTACCCCTAGCTGAGGGAAGACTCCGGCTACTTGGCTAGTAAATCCTATGCTTGCCCGATCAGCAAAGTTCCACTCTACCCGAGATATCTTCCGCTCCGAGTAGTCGGAGGTGTGGATGAGCGTGTGGGTTCGATCGATCTAGTCGTAGCCATACTTCCTTCCCTTCCCTTACTCTGGATTGGGGGACTTTGCTACGGAACTGGGGAGCTTAGTCGACCAGGCCTTAGGTTTGGTCAGGTGGGGGGCTCAGTGGCTCCCCTGTCACCTGCAAACGCGTTAAGGGGTTTTCCTCGCGTCCCTGGCAGTTGCAGCGCAGAACCCTTCCTCCTTTGCGCAGGTCGAAAAAGTCGGTACTCGTACTCATATCTCGACTTCACCGTATTCTTATCCAGCCCCCGACTGTCTGTTCGAGGGATACCTCGGATAGGTAGTCTGAATAGGAAAAAATTGAACTAAGGACTCTTGTATTATTTAACGACAAAACTGTGTCTTTTACAGGCTACTGTAAGAAAACTAACTCTTAAGAAAGAACTAGAAACAAAAACTAAGCCATCCCTTGTCTCCTTGTTCCCTCCAGAGGGCTTCATTTTGCGCTTGGTTTTGTGCGAATCGCCTCTCGATTGGAGGGGAGAACTGGTAGACTCGCCCCGCTGTTGCTTGATGTAACGCAGGGTTTCCTCCGCGCAGGCGGCCTTCTCGGCCAGGTCCATGAGCTGCCTGGTGGTTCTTGGTGGTCGCATGATCAGATCGTGCGTGCACATCTCGTTCCGACTGCCCCGAGTGAAGGCGCGGATGACATCCGAGTCCGTTATTTCGGGTATAGTGTTGCGGACAGCACTAAACCTCTTCGTGAACTCCCGGAATGTCTCATCTGGTCGTTGGACGACAAGGAACAGGTCGTCGACCCGACCAGGCCTCGGGAAGGTACCTTGGAAGTTCCCGAGTAGCATGTCGCATAGCTGACCCCAGGAACGGATTGTTCCTGGGGGGAGGTTCGTCAACCACGTCCTAGCGGCTCCTCTGAGGGCGGTAGGGAGGTAGTTGGCCATCACCTTCTCGTCGCCGCCGGCTGCCTCGATCGCGGTGGTGTAGATCTGGAGGAACTCCACAGGATTCGTGGTTCCGTCGTACGATTCGAGCGAGCCTGGCTTGAAACGAGAAGGCCATCGCACTTGTCGGAGTTCCTGAGACAGCGCTTGACATCCGCTGAAGGATCCCCGATAAGGCACGTTTTCGTCGCTATTCGGGGTCGAGGATCGGCCCCGAGCACGGGTGTTGTGTGTGTGGTCTCTCCGAGAAGGTTGTTGCTCCTGTTGGCGCCTTTGACGGTGGCGCCGCTCGAGCTGTTCTCGGAGGTCCACCGGTTGCTCCTCCTGAGGAGACCGGTTTCTGGGGTGTCGTCCCTCCTGATCTCGTTCTTCCAACGGAGGAGGGGTGTGCACCCGAGCAGAGCTGTTGGTCACCGATCTAGCTCGAGAAGACTCGGCCTGGTTTTGAGCCTCTCGGAGGTCAGCCCCCAGCCGTTGTAGCCACTGTACGCCCGCGGGTGTAGATAGATCTGCCGCGGGAGGCTGTGACAGCAGATTGCGCACTTCCGCCAGTCTTCGAGCAGTTCGGGACACGTACTCCCTCGTTCCCGGGGGAGATCTCTCTCCAGCAGCGGGTAAATCTCCGTTCCGACGAGGAGTTCTTTCCCCCGTCAGCGGGTAATCCTCCGTCCACGTGAGAGGCATCCAGCGTATTACGCGGCTGTGAGCCCCCGGGCAAATCTGGATCTACGGGGTCTTCTCGACCATCGTTGATCGCGAGTACCATGCGAGGTCCTTGACTGGACGATGTGTACTCGTACTCCATCGCGTGGTCCTCATCGGACACAACGCGGGTAAAGTCTTGATCGTTCTCACGATCAGAATTAGCGGGAGAAATCCCAGCCATGGGACTGGTCATTCCCGCCGGGGAATCGTCGTTCAAGACCAACTTCCCGCTGAAGGCCCTGGCGCACTCGGTTCTGAAGTGGTCAGCCTCGCAATCCGAGTCCTCTCCAGGGGCGTATTCTCCGAAGTCTACTCGATCCGTTACCGGGTATGGGTCCATAGGGCCAAAGTTGTCGTAAAAACCCTGGTCCGAGTACCCAGTACGGGGCGAGATTGCGATCGGTTTTCCTGCCGTGCTTGCTACTTCCTCCTCGGACGAGGCCGAGGAGGGCTGTGCGAACGGCGCTGGGATCTGATCGTGCCTAGTTGCGCGTCCTGCCGACTTTGAATCTTCCTGGACGGCTTGGTCCGGAGAGGTCCCCACGGTCGGCGCCATCTGTCGACGATTGGTAAACCGGCGATCTTACGGTACTCGCGAGATGATGATTACTGGGGGGTAGGGACCTCTAGGGGCCAATCGCCAGGAGTTCTGACAGCAGGGAACAGCCGTTTTTATACAGGTTCGGGCCTCCCTCAGGATAATAACCCTACGTCCTGTTGCTATATATTGATCGGGAACACGCTTTACAAAGGGGGTGTATGTTAGTGGCTATCCTAGGCCTGGTCGTAGACTAATCCTAGCTAATCCTCCGGGCTCGACTCCTTCGAGACTGCGGGTCTTCTAGAGCTTCGCCTCCTGACTTGACCTAGATTGACTTCTGGCTACTGGTTATCTCCTCTTCTTCTCCTCCCCCCCCTCCATGGGATTACTGATCCTTATATAGGGGGGTGCCCAGGGTCGTACTGGACGTGGACTTACGCCCGAGTAGGACTCTGGCCTCCTTAAACGTCGGGATTGACTTTCCTAGTTTAAGGGGAGTCTTCTTCCTTAGCGGAATTGCCTTATCGTCCGAGGATCCTTATCGGGTACGTGGTACCTTCCTAAAGCCTCAAGGAACTACGTACGGGTACCCCGAATACACGGGATACTGTACTATGCATCATCATATACCATGCCATGAGCACTTTGCCATGCGTGATGATGACAATGCCACATGCGTTGCAAGAAAGATGATGACTACTTGTTCTTTCCATAAGACCTCTTGCAACTATGCTAATATCTTAAATGTGCCATCCAATGAACTATATCAAATTGCTCCTTTTGTTGCAACGAATATGTTGACCACTTGCTCTTTCTATCGACTTGCTTGCAACAACAACAATATGCTTGAAAATGGGGAGATTTCTAGAACCTTCTCACATGCCTTAGGAGAGTTTGACTTAATCAATGTGAGACATGCTCATTTGACTTGTTTGCACAATGTGGAACATAAGGATAGGAGTGCCATGGATGTCATGTTTGATGTCTCATATTTACCATGCATCCTTAATTCAAATAATATTGTGCACAACAAACAACGAGTCATAATGGATGATGTGTACATATACCATGCACACGCATTATATTTGTTATATATTTTGTGCGCTAATGGTGTTGTGCGAGGGAATGGACACTTCATGGTGGATGACGTGTTCCTCTACCACGCATACACGATATTTGTTTTGTCTAGTGTTGGCGCAGGGAACAACGTCTACATCTCCAACGCCGAACAACATGAGCTGACCAAAAGAGTTCAAGACTTAAGCATAAGCTCTCATGACTTGTTCAAGCCCAACACCCCAGGACGACAAGAGATAACAAGGAGAGCACTAAGGAATCTCACCAAGGTGAATTCTTTCCCTTGTGATAACCCTCTCATAAGCTTTAAGGATGGTCTACTCTTTGAGTGTTGTTTCTTCTTCATTGTTAGCTTGATGTACATCATGGAAAGAGAAGGAACGCCATGGAGTACCAATTTCAAGGGAGACGTCGATGTGAGGTACCCAAGGGAAGAAGCTTGGACATCATCCCTCTTGAGCATTGAAGGAGCAAAGTCGAGGACGACTCCTTTTTAAGAAGGGGGGAATGATGCGGACATCGCCATGGACAACACTCTCCCTAGCTATTCAAAACCTCCCTCAAGCTATTCAACTCCAAGTGACACGTGTGTTGGGTCACATGTTGCCAAGAGGCATGAAAAGGTGAATCTTCTCCTTTACACGTGCCCACCTAATCCTACCTTGAATGGTATGCTATTTGATGCGTCAACTCTATGCTCAACCAAGTGGAGCGAAGCTGATGCGGACATCGACATCACCTCCTCCAGCAAGGATGACAAGAGCCCAACGCCTAGCCCAACGCCTAGAGGACCAATGACGAGAGCTCGCGCCAAGGCCATACAACATGAGGTGCTTCTAGTCCTTGACGCGTCTCCACTTGATTTGCATATGAATGGCTTACTACCTAATGCGTTGACGCTATGCTTGCTCAGGTATGAAGGGTTAACCACGTGGGACGACGCCAAGGGGAGGAAGGACCCAGCCAAGGGGAGGAAGGACACAAAAGAACCGGGCTGCTGCAACACACCCGGAGTGTCCGGGAATTCTACCCCGGATACTCCGGGCGACCCAGTCCAGAAGCCCCTCTCGGGCCAGTACCCGGATACTCCGGCTCCTGGCCCGGAGACTCCGGATGGGTGGCCGAGAACAGCACAGCCCAGCTCCACGCCCGGATACTCCGGATGGACCCGGAGACTCCGGACGACTGCTGCCCGGAGTGTCAGCTCCAACCCTCCGGACGTCCACTGATCAAGACGTCCGGACATTCCGGGAAACTTACCCCGGAATGTCCGGGCCCTACGGCCGGACATTCCGGACAAGTTACCCCGGAATGTCCGGGTGTACTGTCTGCGCACAGTAACGGGCCGAGGCCCATGTACCCTTTTGGATTAGTGCCCTAGGGTTACGGGGTTAGCCCTATAAATACCCGTCTTAAAACCTAATTAGGGATAGACCTATTGTTAAGACTAAAAGTAGAGCTTTGCTCCTTAATCTAGGGTTTCATCCTCTAGATTTGGGAGTTCCACCCTACGCCTTTCTTTCCTCTTGGATTGAACGGATCGGCGCGTGCCTCCGAGTGGTAAACGTGGCATTCAATGAGAGTAAGGTTGACTTGGTTTCCTAGTTCCTCAAAGGCTTTCTCGTTTGGGGATTGTTGTTGGGGTGGGATTTCCTCGTAGGCTTTGCTAGTTATCTTGGTCCAAATCGTGAAGATCGGGAGCCCTCCGCATCAGAACCCTAGTTCCCGTACCGCCGACAACGGTAGTCACCACTAATGATAACTTTCTGACGGATGCCGCACCATCAGTGGTGAACATTTTCTACCCTTCAGTGATCAACTTTTCTATAGCATCACCGAATAGGCTTAAATCTTAGAAGTGTAGCAGGACTTAAGTCTCAAAAGACTCAAAATATCCCTCCTATAGTTGTGCATTACTATGGGGGCAAAGTTTGGCTATGCTTAAAGCTATTGTCTCAACAGGAACTCTGAGGCGGTAGTGGTCTAAAGTTGCGGTATACCCTCAACACAGTCATCTACCAAGACATATCCTCAACACAGTCATATGCCTAAAAAACTACTAGAACAGTGGCCCCTCAGCACGGGTCGTACACCTACCAAAAGGACAAAGTGCAAGGATCAAGGCTATCGACTAGAGGAGGGCAAATATGCGATAATCAAATTAAAATCTACGCATACTAGTAAGCGAGATGCGAAGGAAATACAAGTATGTAGGAAAGAAAATGTTAGAAGCACACGGGAGACAAGGATTTGTTGTCGAAGTTCAAGCCTTTGGCTAAGCTCTATATCTTTGTTGAGGAAGCTTGATCCAACAATAGAAGTCAGCACCGAAACATATTGTTCTCTCAAGAGGCTTGTCGATGCAAAGCCTTCCTTGACTTCTGGCAGCTCTTCACCATGTGGTAGGCGAGCTCCAAACCCTCACAAGCTTGATGGGGCACTTCACAGTTCTTATTTAAGGATCCAACGAGTCTTAGCCGCCTAGGAGATGCCAATATCCAAGAGTAACTAACTTTGATCGAGACGGCCAGGAGATAAAACTCTTGTTTGAGCTCAACTAGGGGTCAACCTCTCAATCTCAAATATTTCCTCACAAGGGTTAAATATTTTGCTTGAGGAATTAGGGCTTGAGGCTTAGGAGAGTATGGAATGGACGATATGAAGAGTTATATGTGCAAAGAGGCTTGAGTATATATAGCCAACCCCTAAAAAGTAAGCTATTATACAAAAAGCAGAAAAGCTAGACCTTCTGATTTTGAACCCAGAGGTTCTGACATTTTGAACCCAACGGCTGTATTGATATCCAGAAAAAGATCTCAAAACATCCGGAAAGAACCTGGAGCTTCCAACTCTTAGAGCACAACAAACAAAAGCACATGTTGCAGGTTTCGACTTGCAACTCGGACCTTCCGGGATAGAGGGTTACCTTAACAAGAGCACTCTAGAACAGACATCCGTAGGCTCCAACATGTAACTCGGAACTTTCGAGATTTCAAAAGCCTTAGAGAGATTTCATAGAACAGAAATTCTGATGTTTCGGAAACAATCTCGGATACTCCCAGTTTTCAAAGAGCAATCCATCACAAAGACTTTGACCATCTAGGAAACTTCTAGTTGCTCCAACTTTGGAACACTTAGGACTTTGGCAGTTACAGAACCAAAACTATGAGGGTCTAGAAACAAACTCGGATGTTCTAGGATTTCAAAGGAAAGTCTAGAGAAGAAATTTGGAGCATCCACATAACTTCCAGTTGCTCTAACATTGGAGCATGCTGGACTTGGATGATTCTAGATCCTAATCTCGGAGAATCTGGGAAAATTTTGGATCTTTCGACTTTCAGAAATCTGAACAGAAAGGGCAACTCAGAGGCTCCGAGTTCCTTGTTTCCACACAAAGAACTAGATCTTGGATGCTCTGAGATTGATTTTGGAGGTTCTGACTTTTGCTAAAAATGTGTGTAGAAGGGTTTCAAAAGCCTCTTTGGATTTGGAAATTGATTCCTATTTGAGCATTAGCAAGGTAGTCTCACTAGCCACTTAATCTCGGTCCCCCTTAATAGTACAGCTTGTCCTAAAACTCAATATGATTCAATAAATCACCAAAAGAGCTATAGAAATGTCCTTAATCTTTAATTTCTTCAAACGTTCCTTCCATTGAAAGCCTTTTAGGGGTCACCAAGGCTAGCTAAGGCACTCCATGAAACTAGTAACATGATCACACTTGACGCAAACTTTAGTTCCTTAATCGTTTTTGTCATTAATCACCAAAAACTCATTTAGGGGACCTAGATGCACTTCCAATCTCCCCTTTTGGTGATTGACGACAACCTGATTAAAGCTTCGGTTTTGGATAAGAAAGAGTTGTTGGGAGTAAAGGTGTGCATTATTATGAATTTTCATTGAATGCAAATGCACACATTGTGGTTTAAAATGTGAAGAGCTTCTCCTAAATCTTAGGGTCTGTGATTATGCCATAGATAATAGAATGAAGCATTTCAGAGAGACAACTATGCATAACAGTGTGAGCAAGGTCTAGAGTAACCATGGCATGAAATATGAGAGATTAAGACATAAGCATTCATCATGTTCAGAGCATAAGACATAAGATCCATCATGATGTTTAAAGCATACCATCTCTAGAGCAAAAGCAAAGTAACCAAGACTCACACATAAGAGCTTACAAGACACGATAAAATCTTACAAGAAGAAGCAAGTCTTGTAACTCGCTAGCTACCCACACACTAACTCCAAAAGCAAACTTGAAACATCAGTCCCCCTCAGACATCAAAACACCAAAAGGGGAGAAAACAGAGAAGATCAACACCTAAGCTGCAGGAGCCTGCTCAGATGGCGACAGAGGTGCAAAAGAATCAACGGTCAGAGCAGCCGTCGATGAAGCAGTAGCAGTGCGGAAGCTTGGGAAGCTGATGAGGTAGTGGAGTCATGAAGAGGGGGAATGCTCGCCACGAGGAGATCCAGAAGGAATCAATGAAGAAATTGGTGTCGAGATGTCCAGAGAAAACTCTAACCTTTCCTCAGAGAGCTGCTGGTCATTGAAGATTCTCGAATGCATTTCATGTTGATTGTGAAGATGGTGTCGTGTCATGGTCTTCAACCATGTCTTAAGGTCAGTGATGGCGCTATTCTATCGATGAAGCCTATCGATAACGGAGGCCATATGTTGCTGGAGCGAAGTCAAGAGTTCATCACTTGGGGTTGTCTTTGGTGATCATGTCTTCAAGTTTGGCATCATCACAAGCCTGTTGGTGCTTGAAAGCCCTAGAACTCACGTCATCTCTTGCTTCTCCTTCTTCGACAACTCTTCTCCTCTTCTGGGAGGGATCAACCTCTGGGGCAACTTGCTTTCCCTTGTTGTGGGGTGTGGGCCCTGGCCTTCTTCACATCTGGCTGTAGGGCAAGTGCGGGACCTCACACATGAAGATTTTCTCCACCATGAGATTGATTAGCATCTTGATGTAGGGAGCATATGGGAGAGACCTCATGTGATGTATGCTCACCATCTGTATCACTTGGACCATAAGTCCTAGAGAAGAAAATCTTCAGCTTGCACCGTATGCCTCAGAAGATCGCGCTCATAGCTGTGGATGAAGGTAGCATCACCCATCTTGGTGCTATGATCTACTTGAAGATCTTGTTGATAGTCTTGGCGAAGAATGTCAGATTTGTCATCTTGGCAAGCTGAAAAGATGTGCCAGGCTCATACAAGGGCTTGAGCTGATTGATAGGGAGGCACTTGTCATTGTTGTGTATCACTGGATTCTCTGACTTGGACCCTTCCAAACCAAGATAATAGGTGAAGTCATCATAAGAGCATTGATAGTTCTTGTCGTGCGTCATCTAGTGCATTATCCATCCCTGGCGCTCGAAGAATAGAGTGGCATAGAATGCATCACCAACTCTTCATCCTAGTCCTAGCGAAGGCTTAGGAGAGGAATTAGACCAGAGCCTTGCAATCCTGGATGACTCGTTAGAAGCAAGCATGCCTCTAAAGATAGGCAAAGTCGAAGAAGCGTTGTAGTGTGGTTGACTCCTTGCCGTGAATGATGATAGACTCGTAATAGTCTTGTTGAACCAGTGACTAGAAGCGAGAGTCTATAGCATCATGAGCATGGTCACAAGGTTTACATTCTAATGGATTTGCCCTAGCTTAGAGTTGGAGAACGTCTTGTAATCAATGGCGGACCCTAGGAACACTGCCTTGGGGAGGAAGGTGACGGACAGGAGCAAACGTTAATGGAAGTGGCTGCCTCGGGCTCCTCAAGCCCCACATGAAGCCTAGCATTCTAAACCATGGGAGCGGTTTGAGTCGAAGATTGAGGTGGGGGCTTTCCCTTGCACTTCTTGGTGGTAGTGGCCTTGGCTGAATTTGCTTCCTGGCAGGTGAAAAGCTAGCTTGCTGATAGCCCCCACTTGGTGTTTCAACGAAGAGGGTGAGGCGGTGACTGAGCTAGAACTGCTGTTTCCTCCTATGCCGCATCCCAAGCAGCTTTTTTTGTGACCTATTTCTTTGCCACCTCTACTTTGGCGGCTTCAGCTTTGGTAGCCTTGGCCTTTGCAGCTTTAGCTTGGTTTCTTTGGCCTTATTAGCTTCTAGCTTGGCAACAACGAGCTTGGCTACCTCTTCCTCCTCTTTCTTCTTCTTGGAAGCCTCTGCCAACGCCTTAGCAGTGATTTACTTGGCTTCCCCAATTGCCTTCTAGGTGGCCTATTCCTTAGCTGTTGTAGTTTCTTGGTTTCTGTGGTGTTATGGCTTTACCTTCTGCCTAGTTGCCTCTGCACACTAACACTCCAAATGTGCTAAACTCTTGCCGTTGAAGCTGATGGCATCGCGAGACTCGACCTCGGCCTCTGACATGGACATGTCCTCATCAACCTCAGGAGGTGTTGTAGACTTGTGAGAGGGTCGATGAGACTTGTTTGCGAGCCCTAGAGGCTGGAGCTAATCGAGGCTTTCTCACATAGCGACACCTATGCTCAAAGGGGTCGCTCATTTGGGAGATGGAGGAATGGAAGACTCAGAGCTGTCATTGCTTTGTTACTCTCTGAACTTATCGTGAACCTATGAAAAATGATGGATGAGAGCATGGGGTAAGCTAACATGTTAACTCGGAGGTTCCGAGTTTGTTTTCTGTCCATCTAGTGAGCAAAGTTGGACACTCCAATTTTTTTTTGACGCACTAGGTCAGAACAAAGTTCTGGATGTTCCCAAACTATTCTCGAAACTTCCAACTTCGTTCTGCTCAGAGAGAAAGTGAAAGTCAAAGATTCCAATAATAATTCTAGAGGTTCTGACTTCATTGAATCCTAGGGTTTCTATGCCCGATCGGTTGAGGGATTTGGTTCTGAATTGCATGATTTTTCTAAGGATGGAGAAGATGTGGAGTACCTTAAGGAAGGATTTGCGACACAAGAGATTTAAGGGGGATCACAAATCAGGCGGTCATGTCCTAACTCGACGACGGTGGCACTTCTACGGTGACGGTGAGCAAAGGAGAGGCTCAGCGTCAACAATGGATGACTACTGGTAGATGGTGCAAGAATAGCGAGGTCACTGGGGAGCCCACGATAGTGAGGAGTTGGAGGAATCAGTGGTGGTGTTGGGTTAGGGCAATCTCGGAGGCTCGGGCAAAAAACTAGGAGGCTCTGAGAATTGGAAAACGAGGATTAGGAGTTAGGGTTTGCGCGAGGGTCCTTAAGAGAGGCGGTTCACTAGAAAACGTGGAGGTTCTAGAAAATTGTCAGAGGTTTGAGAGTTCTCGAAGAATTGGGAGATTGAAACCGGAAGGTCCAATTGTTAGTATAGAGACAAATCTTGGAATTTCTAGAAAATTTCTGGAGGTTCTATATCGTGTACTAGAAGTTTTGAAAATTTAAGCTTAGAGATTCCGGGAAATGTCTGATGCTCCAGAGCAAAGCCGGAGGTTTCGAGATTTATTTGGAGGCTCTTGAAACCCAAAGTGCATGAATGGCTATTCGGAATCTTGAGGAATGATGCGGGGGTTCTAGGATTTATTACTGTTTTTTGAAAATATGAATCTTGGAAGCTCCAAGAAAAAATCGAAAGCTTCGAGTTTCAAGTCAAACTTTACAGGTGTAGATTTGAATGAATTTCAAGATAAGTTTAGATAGAGCAAGTCTAGGGATAGTCTGATGAGATCATTCCACATCCAATTAGTTAACGACCAATCAAGCACAACTACAATTTGGATGGGAATTGAAAAAAGTCAACTCTAAATCTAGATAAATGTACACAAGTGCAGCATTTTGATAGATAAAAGATAGCAATAAGACCTAGAGAATAAAAAATGGTGATGTTTGGTGCGATTACCACCGTGTATGAGCTAATTATGCAGTAGGACCTCTATGTATAGCAAACAAGAATTCCTATGATGCAAATGCTCATTTTTGCATGTTCATCACTCTAAAGATAACTAATACACAAATAGATTGTTTTCTTCACACTTTATGGATGTTGTTGTTTCATTGAGAGAACACAAACTCCCCGTTAGTTTGTTCACACATTTTAAGCTCCAAAAAATCAATCCAAGCAACAAACAAGTATGCAATACTTCAAGCAATGTTTGAGAATCCAAGATATTCAGCTCATTCCTCAACTCACAAAATCTATGCTCATCTAAGGGCTATATGCCCTTTAGACACATGATCCCTAAGTAAATGGTGGCGGATATCTATGTGTTGGTTCTAGAGTGTTAGATGGGATTGTTGGCTATCTTGATTGCACTTCGGTTACCACAAAAAGAGGCACTTGTTTTATATTTGCTCCATAATCTATCAAATTTGTCTCATTCAAAGCAACTAAGCACAACAACTACCGGCGGATATGTATTCGGCAAAGGAGTTTTGTTGTTGGAGGACCAAGATACAAGGGATCTTCCTTGAAATTGGCAAGTGACGGAGGTGCTTTTCCTATCAACCTTGCATCCTGCATAATCTGAGTCTGAATATCCAACTAGGTCGAACCTAGCACCTTAGGGATAACACAAGCCTATGTTGGGTGTATGAGCCAAATATCTCAAGATTCTCTTAACAGACACGAGATGGCACTCCTTAGGAGCTGCTTGAAATCTTGCACACATACACACACTAAGCATGATATCAGGTCTAGATGCACAAAGGTAAAGGAGGGAACCTATAAGATCGATATACCTTTTGACCACAGGTTTATGTTCCAAGTTGAGGTCAAGGTGGCCACTGGTTTGCATGGGTATATGGATTGACTTTGTATTCTCCATGTCAAACTTCTTGAGCATATCCTTCATGTACTTGCCTTGACTTATGAAAGTCCCTTTTCAAAGTCTCTGAAATGGGAAGGTAAACCCGAAAATAATATCATCTGCATAGATTTGACAAACAAAATGTTCGCCATCAATAAATTTAGTAAACAATGTGGAACCAAGCTTCTCAATATTGAAGCCCTCTTTGAGTAGAAACTCGTTAAGACACTCATACCATGCTCTAGC
>JAGXJF010002751.1:0-76183 GCA_019208055.1 Stipa capillata | reverse complement strand
GTGGATGTGTAGGGTAGGAAACTAACCGTCCCCGCTGCGCGCGACGTTTATGCTCATCCTCTGGAGGTCTGCGCGGTCCGCCACACCTCCGCAGCGCCTACCCACGTCCGGCGCATGGGCCCAAAGGCTTTTCTGGCCTAGGCTGTCGAGCTCCGGTATTTGGTCCCGCGCGTGCGCACCTGCACCGGCGCATTTGTGTTGAAAACCCCAAGTCTTTTGGTTTTTCACAATTAGCCCTGGTGGCTATGTGTATTACTTGTTCCATACTGTTTGTCTGTCAAGTTTTTATTTTCAGAAACATGTAAATGTAAATATGTCATGTTCAATGTGTTTGCGTTATTGCAACCCCTATTATAACATGCACTTTTTTACCTATGGACTAGTATAATTTTGTTCAATTGAGATCGAATTCTTGCAAACGATATGGTAATTCACTGTAATTAAGCCCAAATGCTTACTAGCACAATTGGCTTAATTCACGCAGCATTACTACGCAAAAATAACAAGTGACTACCTCATATTTATATTTTGTGAATCACAAAAGTAATGGATAAATGGGATCTACTGCTCAATTGCAGATTATCCACCATTACCGTTAATGTGCTCTTCCAAATATTCAAAATAAAGCATAACATAAGGTAATAGAAACCTAAGCATCTACTGACTCTCGTCAGATTATGCTATCTATTACTACAAGAATCTACACCATAATTGGTGATGTATCTTCAAAAGATTATGCTATATAACTTGAGGTCTACACTTCATATTTCAAGTCTCACTTGAATTTTTCAAAAATTTTGCACACAATATTATTACAACATAACCATGACGATACTTTGATTTACTCCTAAGTAAATTAATCGAATCTCTAGTTTTAATTCCATGTAGATCAAGATGGCCAAAGAATTTGAAGAGTTTGCGCTCGACGGTCACAACTATCCTACATGGGCAATGGATGTTAAAATCGCTTTGCGTCTCGTGGATTGCGGCGGCACTCAACTCTCCAGTTGAGGGCACACAAGCGCTTCCAGAACATCAACAATATCTGCTTTATACATTATAAGGCACCATATCCATCCGACCTCAAATCCGAATACTTGATGGAAGAAAATCCACGCACATTATGGCAAGCACTTAAGACCAGGTATACGAACAGCAGAAAGCGGTTATCCTTCCGAAGCAACTCATGATTGGGTCCAACTTCGACTTCAAGACTCAAGTCCATGGAGGACTATAACCACGGTGTTCACAAGATCTGTTCTAAGTTGCGCTTCTGCGAGAAAGAACCTCTGAGGCAGATAAGATTGAAAAAACCTTATCAACAATGCTTCATCTGACCGGATCTTGCAGTCACCAGTATCGCGCCAAAGATTCCAACTTTACTCTGATCTTATACTGTACTCCTGCAAGCAGAAAAACATGATGAACTCACTCTGAGAAACCATCATCAGTTGCAATGTAGGCGCAGCCCCGCTCCCAGAGGTACATTATAATACTCAGAATAACAATAAGTCGCTGGCTTTTCAAACACCAACAACAGAACTTTAAAGGAAAGCGTAAGTGAAACTGGAAGAAAAAGCCACGTGCCATGGATAAGGGAAAGGCATTGAAAAGCCAAAATTTGACAAATCTCATGTATGTCAAAGAGTGGATGCTACAAGCATTCCACCAAAAGTGTCGCACCCCTCGACACCTTGTTGATCTATACCTACAATTTTGTGGGATGCAAGAAACAAGCTTCAAGGATATAGTTTGAAGCACACTTCAACCTTTAGACTGACCAAGTCCAAGGAAATAGTTGATGCCACTACAGTTCTTCCAGAACCCCAGGACAACAAGCATCTCCAACAATCCGACAATCCACGGAACACGCAGAACCATGATCATTGAATTCGCTTCGAATGACATGTTTGGTGACTTCGAATAAGTCCCTCCACTCTGTCAATGTTATCATAACATCTATATGATATTATTATGTTTAATAAGTTAATTGACATGTTGTGTATATTATTTAAAGACAATATTGTAGTAATATATATGTTGTAGACATATATTGTATATTACAGTATTGTAAAGTACTCATGTATCTAAATACTTTGTATGTATTCTATATAATCTGATCAAGAATTTCATACTAAATTCTTCATTTCTATATATAGATTTCTACGGGAGTCAATCCGATGGAGGAGGAAATGTGCCTTGTGGACAGTGGTACCACAAACTCTATTCTTAGGGAATTAAAATATTTCCAAAATCTACTAGAGACAAGGAGAAATTAACAACGCCGGACGCGATGCTGTAATGTTGGCTCAGGTCGGGCGCATATTACTCTCCCTATGGGTACTCAAGTAAACAATCGAGGATGCTTTGCTATACCCGATTCAACTCGTACCCTACTCAGTCTATAGAGACTATCCGTCAGAATGGTTTCCATCTCGAAACCCATGACGACAACAAAGAGGAATTCTTCCTCTTAACCAACAACGGATATGCAAGCAAGTACTTGAAAAAATTCTCTTTACGTCCGGATTATACTACACATACATCAAACACCATAGTACATGTGCATACACAGGTAATTTTTCAGAATGTGATGCATTCCAACTTGGCATGATCGCCTTGGTCTCCCGGATAGGATGATGAGAACAATTATCAGCAATTGCATTGTCCAACTTGATAATGCTAAATTCCTCAACTTCGCGTTTCTTTACACCGCATGTGCAGACTGGAAGTTAATATTAGGCCCTCATACATTAAGATAACGTGGAACCACTCCTCCTTGAACGCTATTCAAGAGACATCTGTGGTCCATTCAACATTATCTGGACCTTTCGGTACTTATGTGTTTTAATGACGCATCAACTCGATGGTCACATGGTGTGTCTTCTCTCCCATGAAACCATGCTTTCCAAAGATTGAATCCAATATTAAATTAAAGCTATTACGAGCTACTGAATCCAATCCATTCGCATGATAATGCTGTGATTCTCTCTAGAGCTTTCAATGATTATTGCATGGCTCTGGGGATAGAAGTCCAACATCAGTACCATATGTCCATACACAAATGGTTTAGCCGAATCACTCACAAGAGAAAGAACTCTCTAAAACTGTAAATGAAACTCAAACCCTCAACCCGCTCAAGCGTGCCACTCCAATCTACAATGCTGGACATCGCAAATCCTGACATGATCACTATTGTGAATCCCGTATCGCACCAAAGGATAATGAATTTCACCAATTACATTGATTCTGAAGAATCATATAACCGTAGACTACGATTGTTCGACAATACTCTCCACAAAGATTGCAAACAACCTCCAATCTGACCAGATCCCAAGACCATGGCAGAGTGTCAAAAACACTCGGACTGGAATCAGTGAAGGAAGCAATCCAAGCAGAGATAGCTTCGCTCAATAAAAAGAGAGGTATTTACAAAAGCAATACCTACTCCTCCCAATGTTTTCCTGTGGGATTCAAATGGGTATTCGTCCGGAAACGGAATGAAAACAATGAAGTGGTGAGATACAAAGCGAGGCTCGTAGCACAAGGGTTCACGCAGAGACCCGGCATTGATTTCAACGAAAACATACTCTCCAGTAATGAGTGGAATAACCTTCCGATACCTAATATCACTGGCAATACAAAATTATCTATCTATGCAGTGATGGATGTAGTGACTGCATATCTTTATGGGTCACTTGATTCGGATAATATACATGAAAGTTCCCGATGGAATCCCACTTCGAATCAAAGCGCTAAACGCAACATGTATTGTGTAAACTTAACAAGTCATTATACGGCTTGAAGCATCGGGTCGATGTGGTACAATCGACTCAGCGAATTCCTTATTCAAAAGGGATACACGAATAACGATGATGCCCGTGCGTGTTCATAAGAAATCCTGAACGGATTTTGCATCATATCCGTGTATGTAGAGATTTGAACATCATTGGCAACACACAAGATATTGATGAGGCACGTAATCATCTAAAGACGGAATTGAGATGAAGGATTTAGGCAAAACTAAATTTTGCTTAGGGCTACAAATTGAGCACCTTCACTCTGAAATTTTGGTACACCAAGCTGCTTATATCCAAAAGATCTTAGAGAAATTTAATATGGAAAATCTTATCCATCAAAGACTCCCATGGTTGTTCGATCTCTAGAGTAGAGAAAGATCCTTTCAGACCAAGGAAGATGGAGAAGATATATTGGGATCTGAGTTCCCATATCTTAGTGTTGTTGGAGCTCTTATGTATCTTGCAAACTACACCAGGCCTGACATCGCATTTGCAGTAAACTTGTTAGCAAGACACAGCGCTACTCCAACTATACGTCATTGGACGGGAGTCAAGCAAGTCTTACGCTATCTCCAAGGTACTAAAATTTAGGTCTATATTATCAATCTCACAAAAACAAAGATACAAATCTAATCGGATACATCGATGCTGGATACTTGTCTGATCCCCATAATGCTAGATCTCAGACCGCTTTGTGTTCCTATATTGTGGAACGGTCATTTCATGGAAGTCTTCTAAACAGACTTTAGTGGCTATGTCCACGAATCATTTTGAAATTATGCCCCCATATGAAGCAACGCATGAATGCATGTGGCTTCGCAGAATGATAAACCACATACAACAGTCATGTGGTATTGGTTCTATTGAATCACCGACTATTATCTATGAAGATAATGCTACTTGTGTTACACAGATGCAAACAGGTTACATAAAGAGAAATATTACCAAACATATTGCCCCTAAGTTGTTTTATCCCCATGAATTACAACAAAGTGGGAAAATAACATCTTGCAAACCAAATCATGTGATAACCTCGCTGATTTGTTCACTAAGTCTTTACCAAATTCAATGTTCCGAAATTAGTTCATGGAATTGGTATGCGACGACTTCAAGATTTGCAAGAATCAGGGGGAGTTTCTCTCTGATCATTAACCTGTTCATACATCATATTGCACTATTTTCCCTTTATGAGTTTTCTCTCAAAGTTTTCTCATAAAAGGTTTTTAATGAGGTAATATCAACACAAGACTATATGTCGTATCTTCTATTTTCCCTATCAGGGTTTTTAAGGAGATATACAAGACATACCTATTGTTCTCTAAACTCACTTATAGATTTTTCCTTAACAGGTTTTTCTCATGTGAGTTAACAAAGAGACAATAACCATTATATGTTGTATTATTTTCTCCTTATTTTTCACTGGGTTTAAAGGAGTTTTTCACAGCATATCAAACATCACTTCTCATATTTTTCCCATAGGGTTTTTAGAGAAGTTTTTTAGATGCTCTTCATATATATACAAAGGAGAAATTGATCAAGGGGGAGTGTTGCGAACAGACGTCTCCAATAGGGACGCATCGATTGATCAATTTCATAACCGTCATTTACAGTTGCTAAATGTCTCTACAATCAACAACTGCCGTCCCTTGTTGATGTATATATATGTAACATTACTCAAGGAATTAATAAGAGAATCAATCATTCCAGTATCCAATTCTGTATCAATTTCCATTCTCAACAGGGACAACACGACCCACCGCATCTGGTTGAATCCGAACCGAGCTCAGGCCCGCCCTGTTTGAATCGGCAGCCGGAGCATGATTGGCGCCGGGACAAGCAGGGCCGACGGCAGCCGCACACTTCGCCGGTGATCAACTGCCAGCACATCCCCAAGGGTGAGCGATGGCGACGCACGGGGCGGAGGAACAGGCCCCTGGCATGGCCTCGTTGCGTCCGCAAGCCTAGCTCGCAAAGCACTCCGCTTGCCCCAGGACTAGAGCTCCTATGGCTCACCACGTTGCCTGAGTCGCTCGGCTCCTCTGCAGACACAGAAGCAAAATGTGATAACACAGAATGACAAGGATTGGAAAATCTACCTCAACGTAGCCCATCTCCTGAGCTAGCGTTGGCAATGATATCCTTGATTTCGGCTTCATGCGCAAGAGCCAACTCCGGCGAGTGAACAACCGGCGAATCCTCCTTCCCTCCTTTCCGATTCTTCAAAAATGGAGAAGATGCCAGGTTCCAATTCTTTGATCCGACCGCTGAACTCACCAAATGATGAACAAACGAGTATGGAACCCGGATCCCTTCTTCTGAATAATCATAATCCTCACCATGAGCAACTTCTTGAAAAGGCTTCTCGCTTCCGGCGACACCCTCGGAGGAAGTCCCGCTACTCAGCGGGGGGATCGAGAAAGCTGAACTCCCAGGGGGCGCCGCCGCCGACACTCCAGGCACAAGCGTAAGCCGCCACCGCCGCATCACAGGAGCCTCGGCAGTGCATGATATATGTGCCACTATTTTCTGCAGTGTTGTTCCAAAAAATATGCACAAGCAGAGACTAATGGCAGCACAGTTGTAAACGCAGAAACCGAAGCCCTGAACTCAACCCTGCTTGAGAGCCAGAATACGAACACACAATAACTTCTTGGATCATACTAATAATACTATAAGATGAAGCTAAGTTTATACTACAATATCATTATGCATCACTCAATACGGCTAATGGAAAACGTAAAGGGTATGAGCTACGACACCAAAGCATGCTACCGGAATTACCCCTCAAAGAATATGTTGTACATTGCCCTCAAGATATCCCTTTAAAAGCGAAGCACAATGTATTGTACCCTAAAAGAATTTTGATAGTTCTAGCACAAAGCTACAGAGACAGACACTTTGTACAGTACAAAAGCCACCCTTAAGTATTACCCAGCATTTAACACAATAATTTTGAAACAGAAAACGAAAGATGAATTTTTCCTATGATTGCTAGCCTGCAACCTAAGCGAAATATTGTTCAGCACATATGGTGTTCCTAATCGAATATGTAATACGAAATTTCCCTTGGAAGATCTCATCTTTGAAAATCATCCTAGAAGTTCCATTGTTGTTGTTGGGCCTCGAGCCGCGCTGGTTGTTGTTGCCGATCTTGCTGGGCCTGTGATGATTGCTTTAGTATTTGTAGCTGCTGCAGCTGAATCATCTTGGAGCCCATTTGTTGCTGCGAACCGTTTGGCATATGAAGATCATTGATCTCACCAGCAGCAAGTTTTAGTCGCTCGACCTCAGAATTCAGTGCTTCATTCAGGGCTGGACAGAAAATAATGAGATACACTAGTTAAATTAGTGATTGAACAAGAGAAAGAAAAAAAATATCATTTTAACTTTGGCCAAAATAGGGGTATTAACCTCATTAATTAACATAATCATCAGTGGGAGCCAATGCATGAATCTCAAAAGTCAACATAACTCATGGCGGAAAACATTATATTCCACATTCAATTATAAAAATAAACAGGTACATCAACACAACCTGTAGCAAATCAGTGGAAAATTCGTACTGAAATTGAAGTTAATAGCTGATCATCTGCCGAAGCCATTGCTAGTTTCCATCATCGACGACCATCAGTCGCTCCGTTCGTGGCTGTCGCCTCCATGTTAACTAACACTTCAGTCCTCTCTCCCCCTTCCTCTTCTATATGCTGCCCCGGCTAAGTTTTGCTATATGGTTGGTTCATTTGGAGCGAAATTCTGGTTCTGGAATTAATCTTTCCCTAGCAGTAGCGATGTGATGGCTCGGTTTATCTTACTTAGCTTTTTCTGAAAATTAGTATTTATACATAATGGCTGATGCTTCGATGAATTGTTGTATATGTGACCTGATCTACTGCTCTTTTATTGGGAATAACTGATGATATGCTGGTATGACACTGACCTGTGATCGACTTGTCCGTATACATGAAGCCATGCATGATGCCTAAATGCACGGATGATGCGCGCATGTGCCCAAATTGATGACTCGTGAATATTGTGCACACGACGACACTAAAGAGATGGAGCGATAGGCTGGAGATGCATTTATATATACACATATGTTTCTATATCTATCTGTATCGTCGTCTTCCTGACGAAATTGATAGAAGGAGATAGGTTTGGTTCGCGTTTGCTTCGGCCTGTCAACTCGCGTTCGTCTGTATGTGCGCGTACGTCACTGGGTCGATCAGTGGAGATAGGTTTGGAAGGATATAGGCTTCTTTGTTTTATGCTTCTCGATGACTCCCAGCATCCAACTAACAAACAGTTGTACACACTTAATTGAAGACTATTTGTAGGGATTGGGACGTGTAAGGTTGCACTTTAGCTGTCTTGTTTCGACGTCCGAATTAACCGAGCTACATACTTTGAACTTTAATTCGTTTCCCGCTTCTTCCAAAACACGTACTCCCTTCGTTCAAAAATATAGAACACATATATTTTTAAGATTTAACTTTAATTAATAATTAGTTTAATTATATATAAATTATTGATATAAAATCAATAGCATTGAGAAATGCTTTTTAATAGGAATCTAACTATATCAATTTTATATCACATAATCTACATATTTTTAAATAAAATTTTAGTTAAAAATAAATCTTAGGAAGCACGTGCACATTATATTTCTGGGCGGAAGGAGTATGCGTCGTGAAAATAAAAAAGGAAAAATTCTAGATACATATATAAGAAATAAGAAATTAATTTTACTTTATGAAATAACAATTAATGGAAACTACATAGAGATGATTGAAGGCAAGAACTTGTTTCTTCTCTCTTAGATTTTCCTCTTTCACACTACCTCAGGAAACACCAACACTGACGAGCGCAAAAAGGCAGTCGCTGACGGGTTCCGGGCCCGTCAGTAGCCTCCTGTTAGTGGAAGTTCTATTTTCACTGATGGGCGGAGGGCCCGTCAGTAGAGATATACTTTTACTGACGGATATAACCTGCCCATCAATGCAAAGACTTGCAGCGCTACCCGGGCGGCGTCCTGAGAGTACTTCCACTGGCGGGCGTTGAACTTCCGCCCATCAGTGGTAACTATTTCCACTGATGGTTAAATAGACGGTGCCCGTCAGTGGAAGTATTTTTATACATTTTTTTAAAACATATCTGAATAGACAATATGAAGCATATGTAGCAATTAATATCACAAAGATTAAGCATATATAGCATTCAATATCACAAATATTAAGCATATATAGCAATTAATATCACAAATATTAAGTACACATATAAAAGCAAGTTTACAATGAATTAAAACGACAAACAAATAAATTTAACAATGTTATTTTCACTAGCCCTACTCTAGGTCTATGACGCTTGGCTAGTACTTGTAGGGCGGCGGTAAGCGGGTAATTGGACTCCCGCGTAGAAATCACCGCTTGAACCGAATGACTTCGTTGTTGATAACGTACGCGAAGGTCTTCTGGATTCGGGCAAAGTCCTTCCTCCAGTTGTACTTATCGTCGGCCAAGTCGTGTATGAAATTATTGAATTGATCCTGGCTCCATTGCGGGCTGTGGGATATGACGAACGCGTCTATGTGAGTGCAGACGTAGTACCCACATGTCACGCTACCTTCCGGCTGTTGCCTGCAGGGAAGTTAAATTTGTGGATCAGCTTTTTGCTCTTGCATTTTGCTCCTCCCCCTCGCAAGTTGTATTCCCAAAAAGCGGCTTCCAGAACTTCCTTAATTCCTGAGTAGTCTCGCTTGGCACTTCTTTGGGAATCAAAATAGTATATCATTCTTGAAGGCTTGTGGATGACAATGAGGATCCAGTGGTCGCTGCGTAAAAGGTAACGAATGAATATAAACAGACGGGGATACATCCTTAAGAAAAGCAAACTAGGCACGGTAGTAAGTAACTTACGGGGGGTTGTAGGGCATGACTACGTAGTCCTTGTCCTTATGGTATATCAATGACTCAATGACAAAATTTATTAGGACCGGCTTAGCTTCTTGTACATAGTAGTCGTTCATGATGACCGGATCCATTATTCCAAAAGCGCAGTTGGGCAGATGCCTACACTCTTGGGCTTGGTGAAGCGCCCACAGCCTGACGAGCATGGTGTCGAGCCAGAAGAGGTTGAACAACATGAAGATATCTTCAAAATTGATATCAAAGGTGTCATGCTATCTGTCCAGGAAGAAACCGTAATCTTTTGGCACCTCGACCTTAAAGTGTAGCTCATAATCATCCCAATTTCGTGCCGTCATCATGATTGTGTCATGGAAAAGTTTCATCTGTGCGGGCAACCTCTGCACCTCATCATCTAGGAGCAAGGGCTCACCTGCCTCGTACACTACTCGTCAAGGCTTCTTGACAGTTTCGGCAGATGTCTGGAAGGATAAGGCTTTTTTCTTGCTTTCCTTGTTTGCCTCCTTCGTAGCGGTGTCGCCCCGTTTGTGTGCTCTTTTTCTTTTCCTCTCCGGCTCTGGAGAGGAGGCCCTCTTACCTCCCGTCAATGCTTCGCCCACTGCGGCATTGAGCGTGCTTGGAGATAAGACCTTTTTTCCTGCTGCCTTCGAGTCATGGTGATGCTTGGAGCGCCTTTCACGGTGCAGCGAGTCCGTCTTTGGTTGCTCCATCTCCTAGGACGGAAGGATCGTAGTGTGTTGCTGCTCGGCAAGATTGTCGTCCCGATCATCAACGAAACGAGCGTACGGCACAGGCCGAGCAGAGACAGGCCAGCTCCGGTTGATGGAGAGGGGATGGTTGACGTATTAGGAGAGGACACCCCGGGGATAACTATCTGACTCTTCGGCCATAGGATGTAATACTCTTTGCAGTCTCCTAACTTCGTGACATCCTCTTCAGGGGCGACATGGACTGCGATGTCACTGAACTCGGCGATGACGCGGTCCACTTGCACCCTCGCCATGTGGGAAGGTATAGCAGCGTTGTGGCATGTCGCGCCCCCTATTGTTGGGAAGACTAGGCCATGTGCAACCGTCTTCTTCACGCCGGGTAAAGGGATAGTGAGGTGGCATTTTGTGGGGCCCTGCATAATAAACAATGTGTCGTACCCATTGTTATCCGCACAATACTGTGAATTAGAGCCCTCAAACAAGTGATTCAACGTGGCGACGAAGCTTACAGCGATGTCTTCGACGGGACTTGGCGACTTGGGGGGCGACATCGGAGGTTGAGGCGCAGCTACTCCATCCAGCAGGATAGGAGCCCTGATGTCCATGAGGATGCACAGGCGGACGAGATGCATCGCGGGCGTCGTAGCCTCTGGACTCTAAAAATTGTTCCGCCACAAGCTTGCTAGCCTCCTGGGCTACCCTTATCATCTCTTGCATAAGAGATGTTTGTCTTCCTCTCCTCCTCTAGTGGGCAGCCTCACAGTCTTGAGGAAATACTTCATCCCATATAGCCCCACTCCCAATCCCTCGGACACGCCCTGTCTTCTCCCTCGTTCCTACAGCCTTTGAGAGATGATCTTCCCACCTCTCACTCTAGACGGATTTTTGGGAGCTATCAGGCTACTGGGATAGCTGCCTCTGCAAGGGAAACGGCACAAGGTACGGGCCGTTAGCGTATTAGAAGCACAATAGTATATTTTAAGAAGACACTGGGTTTAGATTATACCAAATGTTCGGAAACCGCTTGAAGCTCGGGGTCCGTGATAATTGGTGACCCAGTAGCTGGGTCAGAAACTGTGTGCACCCTCATCCAAATCTGGGCACGTTCCTACTCGATATCGGCGAAAGGAACCGGTTTGCCAGTTGCTAGAGTTTATTATTTCCATTTGTAATTATTTTTGAACTGGACATCTCCATTTTATGTCGTATTTGAGTTGTGGATAATATTATGTTGTCCCACGAGTTTTCCTGGGATTTTTGGACAAGCCGAGGAGTGGTAGATCTCGCGATTAGGGTTTTTGGAATGAATTGGAAATAAAAAGGTCGGGGCTGGAACTAGGGTTTCGGAGCGTGGCAGGGTGACGTGAGGGTATGGAAACTCTCAGGAACTCTCCTGCCTCTGCTCGGGACTACCTGGTTACAGGGTGCCGTGGGTGTATCGGCGTACATGATATATGTGTCGAGACGGATTTTTGGAAGGAAAGTGGTTACGTGTCATGCCAGAGGGGAAAGGTGCCCAGGCATGCTGATTGAAGTTTTGGGGCCGGGTTTCGCTTTTAGGGTTTTGTCGGTTTTACCGAGAGGGGCGAGATCAGAGTTGGGGTGTATACCCGTATATGGGTTTGTGTCGAGTAGGGTTTTGGGATGTGAAAAGGGCTTATGTCTTGTTAGGGTTTTGATCGATTTGTCCGAAAAGGGAATTTAGGGTTACCATATAGGGTGTTTATGTGTGTTTGTGAATTGGGGTTTGTCGAGTTAGAATGACATTAAGGTTATCATATGCGGTATATGTGTTGGGCCTTGTTTGGATGCACATGCTATCTAAAGTATGCCATGCTCTAAGAATTCCGAGGAAATCCAAACGACAAAAAGGAGAGCTTGATCACATGTGGCGTATACGCGTATATATGACCGAGCTGGTGTTTGGTAAAAATATTTTAGTAAAAGCATAAAAGATCTCGCTTATTAGCATAAAAGTTTTTGTAAGCCCTAATTTTTGGGTTTGGAAAATCGGGATGTGACACACATCCTCGGGAATCGACACTGCCAGCCACGCCTCGTAGATGCCTCTAGATCTCCACCACGTAGCTCCGGAGGTGTTGGCTTCCGCTTGGTCGACGATGGCCTCCCCCCACTAACGATGGTGGTGACCTCTACCCACAAGATCTCTAGCCGGGGACCTCCACACCCATCCGATCTCTGGGTGGCGATGGTGGTGACTGGGAGGAGATCCAAGGGACCTCCTCCCAATCTCCACCTGGCAAGCGTGAGATGATCTCGGTGGCCGCCACCAAGTCTCGTCTCGGTCTCCACCACAAGCATCTAGTGGCGAGATCTAGGTGACTGTAGGTAGTCGACCACAACAAGGAGTGGGAGGAGGCATTTGGTGCAATAGCTAGCTCTGATGACACTGAGGTGAGATTTGAGTGGAGAATGAGGCCGGGAGGAGGAGCATCTAACCGACAAGATCTGCGGCTTGAAGTGCTCAAATTCGACATGGCCCTCTTTCGTTTGGCTAGATCCGTTAAGATCGTTTCCTTGATTGTTTGTATATGTTTCAAAAGTGATTTTGTTTCCAACAGTTTATATATTTGTTGCTTCCTGTTTTGATGAAAACATTGCAAACTAATTTGAATTAGATAGGAAACAAATTTTCATAATATCTAAAAATTGATTTGTGTTAAATTTTGAATAAAATTGAGTAAAATTGGAAATAAATTCCCACTTTGTTGGAAATATACCCCTATATTGATGAAAGCATTGGAATCAAATCTGAGTTATATTGGAAATAAGTATTCGTCGTGATGGCATCCTCCATCCGCACTACCAGACCTGGCGAGATCCTCCATGCCGCGTCGCTGGCGCAACCAGATCCGCCATGGGACTAAAAACAAATTGCAATAGTACGGGAAACAATCTGCAATAATACCAGGAACGCGTGGTCGTGGGTCGCACCGACGAGTAGTGCCTTCACCAACCCCAGCATTGTCACCGTCGGCACCACATTCAGGCGATGGCTCTGCCCCAACATTGCGGCTGCCACCGCCGCCGCTGATTCGCCAAGGAGCTCGCGGTCGCTGGAGATCTAAGGAAGATGGGAGGAGCAATGGGATCATCGAGGGCAGATGGCCGTGTTTGATCTGAGATTTTGTTTCGACAGCAGCAAGGCATTGATCGACACGATCACGATCCTATGATGTTGTATTCATGTAAATTTTTTGTTTAAATAGTACAATGAATTTATTGCAACATATGTTTGATCTTGTTGCATGCCTCGAGCCACAACGACGAGGAAATGTCTCCATTACACAAAAACTTTTGTTTCTACCACACATAAAAAATGTTTCTATAGCGCGAAACACGTGTTTCCGTCGACAAGAAAAATTGTTTCAATCACACAACAAAAATGTCTATCGCAAAAAAAAAGCATGACATGCTAACAAATCAGGAGTGATTTTCTAGATTTATTAGTTGGAAATAAATTGTCATTTATGGGATTTGCTTCAAGAAAATACCGAATTAATTTCCTCAAAATCATATGCATGTGGTGTATCGCGTATACACAGTTACACATTTTCCCTATGGTTACACTATTTGTTTCTTGTAAATTTAGTGTATCGTTAGATGGAAATAATCCATCTATTTATTAGTAATCCTACCGTCCATGGAAACTTCATCCGACAGCCATGAAGTAGGCTGATGGGATCCTAATGTCGGCATGCTGATTTGTAGCATACGCCAAAAATAATTCTAAGTACATGACACATGTAGATGTGCAAGGAGCGAGTACTATGTATACTTGTAAATTTTCATGATCGGAAGCCGACTAATTCTGCACCCTTTGCAAAAAAAAAGTAGAGACAAAATAGTTGATTTATTAGACCACCAAACATGTTTTCTTTTTTCATAGTACACATAAATGCTTGTTTTTTCATGAGCATTTATGAGTGTAATTTGTACATTTACATGTGGTTTTTTGGAATATTTTAGCATTTGGAAGGTTTTTTTGGAAATTTTTTTCATCTTGGGAGCACATGCTCTGAATAGCAGTTTCTATATATCCACAAGAAACTAATCTAGAATTCTCTCACAAGTTGTATCATCTGTCAAGGAAACTAGCCTTCAACCTATCTGGTCAACAAGGGCAGGCATAGGCGATACATGCAGTGTATGATGGGTGTATGTTAGCATGCCCTGAATGTGGTGTAAAAGCCAATGGTGTAAACTTTGACCATGGAAACACGTACAGCTATACATCACTGGTCCACACACTTCCCTCCTGTCCTGTGCATTCCCCTACAAAGATGGAATCAATCACCAGCTGTACACACATTACACGCAGGCAGGTCTTCGTCCATGGTTATATTACTGTAGTAGTACTACTGGTCCTAGCTCGTTTCCATCCAGCCCGAGACCCAGCGCCCCAGCCCCCAGTACTGACCAAGAACAACAGTGATCGAGAGAGAGACTGAGAGATGGAGATGTCGATGGGTCCATGGCGACATGGAGCAATCCGTGTGAGCTCATGAGTCGTAACTTTCAAGGAAAGCAAAACGACGAAGTCTATGCCAGCAGTAGCGCTACTAGAAATTAACCAACCATTAGCAATGTGTAACAATACTTTGTCGTTAGTACTACTATTTTGGCCCGATCCTACATTGCAATCAGCCCCGCAACACCTCCCTAACAACAATAAAATTGCCCGTCGTTAACTTTTATCGTCGGGTGGTTCGATATTAATTCTGATCAGCGATTTTCTCAAGGATAAGATAAAGAGAATGTCTATTTCTCAGTTGTCTAAAATTTTATTAAATCTCAGTCACTTTTTAAGCCTTTGGATCAAAATCCAACGACCCTCATCTCCACTAAAATAACGTACAAATTTATGGATTAAAAATTACAGTAACTTTTTACTAAAATTACACACATCTAAAACTGTAATTTTAGGCTAAAGGATGTGTACTTTTACAGACTAAAAATTGCAGTAACTGTTCACTAAAATTGCATACTTTTAGGACTGTAATTTTAGGCTAATTGATGTGCAATTTTAGGTGACTGAGATTTACAAAAATTTCAGGCAACTGAGAATTAGCCAACACGTAAGATAAATACTCGTTCTGTTCCAATAGACAAGTTCTGAAATTCACCAACAAGCACCATAAGGCAGCGAGACCCTAATTTTTCCAATCTCTCTGATTGAGGTCACTACATGGGCATGAAGCCACGATCGGGGTGAGGCAGATTGCGGAAGTGGAAGCGGGCACAGCGGCGCAGAGATGGAGGTGCATATTTCATCTATAACGCGGCGGCCGGATTTCCACTGCACTACCTTTACGCCGGTGCCGACGAGGACTTTTACCGCCACCCGGTCCATGATTGCTTTGCCACAGGCCAATCGAGTAGCTGCCACGTTAGTAGAACCCCAAATTTGTTAGTCTTTCTTCCTTACCGGATCCCTAATGCCCAGTTGAATTCAAATTTCGTTAACTGTGATATTTCTCATCACGGACCCTTTTCATCATCGGCACGGCATGACATGTTTGTACATTATCAGTTTGTAACTAAGATAATCATTTTACTTTGATCTTGAGGTAAAAGATGAGCAGAAACACCAGTGAATGTCAATAAAGTAACTATATACTATAATTTCAACATATAGTGTCGGTAGGAAATTTAATTAGTTGCAAATTTACCATCTATTGCTATGATGTATGCTTTCCTAGATCTTATTACTGAAGTTCTACCCTATTGACCTGCAGAAAGTAACTGTACACTAAGATTTATAGAAGAACTGGAAGTGTGGTAATTAATGCAGAAAGTTCCTCTCCCTGAAGTTTCATGTCCTCGGAAAATATTGATGTCTGCTGGATATTATTCACTACATGATCAGGTTCACTCCGAATAAGAGAACAGATATTTGATGGACACTACTTCAAACTTCTTGGGACTTCATTTCTTAAGATACGTTGAGGTCTATTTGCAGCTCATAAGAATTTTAAATCCAGCAGGTTGTAGTTTTGGCATTCCAAGCATATAAAGCAGTTCTGCTAATCTTACGTACAAAAAGTGTACACAATGTATAAAGTTCATTAGTTAGTTGCAATGTTCTTTCTTTCTGATGAGCTTTTCTTTGGCTCATAGATCTTCACGGCGTATTTTTGACAGTTTTATTGATCTTTTTCATGTCGTGAGTATGATAATCTTTATACTTTTGACTAAATTCAATGATTATTACCATATTCTATATAAGATTATTCTAAAGATTACTGGAACATAAAACTTTGACGCCATCTGCACTGGTGGAATTGAATAAGTGGTACCATTGCTCTGATGCTTCTGTTACATCGAGAAATGAATGGTTATGGTACTTAAGGTATTCCACTGTTTGTCTACAACTTCTGGTGTATGTGGATAGGAAACCACACTTTCTATACGTCCTCCATGCACTTGGTTTATTTTTATTGGGACCAATGGCATGAATTTATCCCCTGATTTAGTCTCATTTGGAACATGCAGTACTATAGTTCATCTAGTTCTTCCTAATAATTGATTGTTGATCCACATATTTAATTAATCCATCATCTCTAGTTTTTCCTGATAAATGATTATTGACACACAGATTTAATTTATCCATTAATTGTTTCTTAAATATTCTGCTAGCAGCAAATTAGTCGGAAAATGGTTTAATTTGCGTATGATGGATTCTGGAACAGAGATAAAAGAATAACTTATGAGTGATGATTGTGCTTGGGTCTTAACATTACGTGTTCATTGAAAATATATAGAAAGCATCTGTTGCCTGTTTTTTTGTTACTTAGAGACATGGGCAAATATAAATTTTGGTGATATGCACCTATGTTTCCCTATATCTATGTTAATTTATTTTTATTTTTACCTTCAACATTATTAACATTGTTTTTTTCAAGGGCTCACAATGAAGTGAAGTAGATGTACACTACAAGCCTATCATTGATGAAAGAGTTGCTCTTCACGAAGTCATCAACAGTGTTGATGAAAGGGTTTTTCCTGGTCAAAGAATATTTTTAGTTGTAGAGTTAGTGTTCAATTTGGTCAGCCACCCTAGTGTTGATGGTGAACTTAATTCTACATGCATGATCTAAATTTGTTTTACACTTTTAGTATTAGATGCAAAGAACAAAGTCATTTGACTCTAGTGGATAAATAAAAACATTGGTACTATAATTTGTCAATATTGTTATATTGTTACTGATATACCCATTAATTTTGAAAAGTTGCACATAACTTATAGTAGTCATTAATGCTCCTACTAGTGATGAAATTCGTGGTCGTAGAAAATAAGTGATTGTTAAAGATCAATTAAACGTGGTCGTTAATGATAATACCCTGAATATGGCAATATTTTTAGCAACAAAGTGGTCGTTAATACAAAAATTATAGTCGTTATTACTTCAAAATTAACGGCGAAACACTGTCCGTTGCTAGAAAAGTAACTAATGAAAATAGTAATACCTTTAACGATGGCGCCTAAAACATTCACACTTTTGTGGTTGTTAATGACTTTTAACAACTACCAACCACATAATTCATCCTTCATACCCATTTCTCTAGCGGTTGCCAATGTTACTGTGCGGCATTGGCGTTTTGTACCATGCATCTTTCGACATTTTTCCTGGGCGTACCGTTTCTGGTTGTCAATGGCCATCTTTTCTTATTGATAGTCCTGCTGACAGAGACATCAACACACATGACATGTCAATTCATATCGATGTCTTTGTGCCGGCCAGATGAGAATACATTTGCAGGTGAACAGCTCTAGAGGAAGTTTCTTGGCAATGTTTCTCCACGATCTTGCGCGTTAGGCGTGATTGGTAGTCACGCTCACGCACAACGCAAAGGACATGCAGATGAGAGGCTTTTGTGTTCCTTTGTTCTTCCTTGCCTTTCGTTTTCATCGATTCCTTTTCACCCTTTCCTTTAGGGCTTTCTAGCCGTGTTAGGGACTAAACTATATGTGAATAAAGCTGAATGATGCAATCAATCGATGGTTATATGTCACTGCCTTTTGTTTGGTTCCTTCTATCTTTTCCACGGATAATAGACATTTAGCATTTTGATAGACTTGTTGGTAGATCGATGTAGCCACCTTTTGACCCGTTTCCCTCATCTTTTTGACGTTTCATAATGGACGAGTTTGGGCTACTCTGTGACGTCTACGTGTGAATAGTCCACTTAACCATATCCTGACAAGCTATATATGTTAGCAAATAGCAGTCTACACATTGCAAGGTGCAAGGTGGTGACAGTTAATGAGACATGCACATCATTAGACGTCTCGTGTGTGACCACACAAGCCGTCCCTTTCGTTTAGCTTTCCGTTGGCTACGTGCTGCCTCTCCCAAACAACATATCCAGTGATACTAATTTTTAGGTGATACTATAATACCAACATATGATATCACTTTTTCAAAAAAATAATTCACAATATTGACACACATATATCTACCATGGCACCAATTTTCAAGTCCATTTTCAATCCACAACTTGCGAAATAAAAAAAGACAAATCATGCTGTGAATAGTACTAAATTCACATCTAGAGTGAATGATATCCAACTGGTACTATTTATAAGTAGATTTTTCTTTTCTGTTTCTGGGACTATGAGTCGTATTTAGATTTGAAACTTCGTAGCATCGTGGATACTATAGTGTCAATGTTGTCAATTTGCTTTGAGATTTTTTTTATAACTTTTTTTTAGAGGTGATACTGTGCGATGATATCACGTTATCACCTAAGAAACGGTATCACTAGATACTCTCTCCCGTGTTCCCGTGAAATTAATTAAGCTTTGCCCATATATGGTTTGGCAGATGATGACAACGTCAAATGTCCTGTGCGTAAAATAAGGCTGGTAATAGATGGATATAGCACATGAAAATAATGTTGCAGGTGGCCGACCTCTCTATACCTTTTTTAAAATGGACGCACATACCACATGTGTTATCTACTACATGTTAAGAAAGACAGTATACATATGAAACAAAGGGACAACGGTCTCAAAATAGGCAAAAAGAAACCTCAGGATGCTGAAAATACAGACCCCAGTTCTTAATGCACCATGGGTGCCACACTCCAAAGCTTCAGTGAACCTCCATTGGGACGGCATACAGAAGACGAGCACCTCATGGACTCTGAAATCCACAGATGGACAAGCCCATAGCCACAATAGGAGTTGAAAGCTACAGAAGAAGCCCACTGCGAGAGGTGAGAGCAGAAGACTAATGATGGACCTGAGGCCTCACTTGAAGCTTGTTAGCTGTAAATCCAGCGCCGCCACACCAAAGGCTTGGAGAAGGACAAGCAAAAGGCAGTAACGCAAAAAGGGGACAACTGCCATCAACAAACTCACTCGATTGAGGAGACACACCAACCTTACTGACCCGATCTTGTGCCGGAGGAAGCACCACTATGGCGAGGGAGTAAGATGGCTTTAGTTGGATCACGACAGGCGAGCCCAGACCCTAACCCTAGTACAACGAAAATTTACCATATATATACCGTGGAGCAATAGATCGAGATCCCCCTCACCTCCTGAGGCCACGAGGACGTCGAAGGCTCGGAGGACTAGCAATCTCACCAGTGGAGGTGGTGGCAATGGGGATTCGCCTCTAGACTTGCCGCGCTTTGACAGGGTGGAACCGCCCCTCCAATTCCTATTTCTCGAGTCGGTTCGCCCTCTATATACTTGAGTACATCTAAAATTCATATTTACAGGTGTTCAGTGAAATGCTTAACTAATACTTGGAGAGCCTGGCTTAGGCTAACCTGGTTGCTTTATTGAGCCAAGTAAGGACATCAATTTCAGGGTAACCACCCTATTCGGTCCTAGAGCCATCCACGGTGAGGGAAAATATCCGTGTGGGCGAGTGGGTGATAAAATTTAATTTCCTCTCTGCGACGTACCCAGGCTGCCACACACGGCAATGCTGCTTTCGGCGACGCACGGTCTTCCTTTCCTTGTGTTCCATGGGATGCCAGGAGACCACAAAAATCACATCCTCCCTAAGAATATATCCTAAAGCATATCTTCCCTATCCCTTTTTTGAAATGTGAAGCATATCAACATATCATGCACCTAGCTTGCTTTCACCCCTGTCAGTGTACTCACCGTATGTGAACACTAGCATGGCTGGATCGATGGGAAGGAAGAAAGAAATTCAAGATAGCAGGGGGACCATGCACCGCATGTACTGATGATGATGGCAGATCACGATGGGCGGCGTTAAAGCAAGCTAGCTACCATACGTACGTCGAGTTGGTGAGTTCGTCACGGGTTAATTATGTGTCCGCACGCGAATGGATCTGCGCCCCTCCTTGATCATCATGTGGGATATCATGTTCATGGGGCCAAGCCATTGCGGACTGCACGGCGCGGCTGAAATGAATGCTGCTTAGACCTGTCGCCGTGGATGGAGCCCGGCCGGCCGGGTCGCCATCATATGCCTGTCCTTATCGCACGATCCATTCGTTGATGGTCATAGATCTCTGCCCCCCGCAACTAATTCCGCAGACTGATTTCGCGTTGTCGTGCGCTTCTTTGTGAATGTGAATCATGGGCCGGCCTGCCGGCTCCAAAAGGTTTTGCCTGCTCGCTGGCTGCCTGCCTGCCTCAGCTGCCTGCCCGGGTTGGCTATCGTTGGCATCAATTGTGGGTCCCAGGTGGTGACCCGGTATTGACACTACGAGAGGTTTTGAAATTACTTTATTTTTTGCCGGAATCTTTTTCAAAAGTTTGGACGGCGAAAGATGTACGAACACAAAATATCCTCTGGATTCGTGAATAGTGACATATATAGGGTCTACTCGCGATCATGTTCTTTTCCTAAAATACATACATGCATTCCAAAACAAGCACCTACAGGGCACTTTGAATCACAACGCAAGGATATACCCCTGAAATAAAATGATCACCGTAGGATATTCCAAGACAATGGGCTCACGACACTGCGGCCGCCTTCCAGGCCCAAGAGGAGATTTCTCAACTTCGCATGGCTAGTGCACCTCGTGGTCTTGCTGCTTGTGATGGGGACATCCCCGACCATTGTTTTTCATTAATTGCAATAGCTTGTTTTCCTTTGCATAACCGTCACCTATTTGTAAATACTTTCGGTTTTTCCCTTCTTGCTCATGTTGGTATTTGCTCAAAAAAGGAAAAATAAAATAAAAAGGAAGTGGGGGGTGGTCATTAGATGGTTTTCCGGTAAAATCTGAGCCCTCCGCATGCACTGGGAGAAGATCTAGAGATTTTATGTTGACCCTGTTGCCACTTGCCCTAGCTCCTCTTACCAAATATTTGTTGCCTAGAGTCCCATGTCAACCACTCCTTCTGTAATTCTCTCCTTTCCTATCGCACTTTGCTTCTTCTCTATGCTGCCTTGGTGCCCTTCACACGTCGCACTTGGTCCCTCTCCTCACGGCCACTGTTCCTCTCCTCGTCTCATGCTCGCTACAATGGACGGCGTTGATGTAGCCTTTGCAGTTAGGGTCGAGTGGTGGAGTGTCGGCCATGGTGGTGGAGAGTGGGAGGGCTTGGTCGAGGCGCAGACAAGGTCCACAAGGAGAAAACGATAGCTACGGTGGGGTGTTGGTTGATGATGGGAGATGCTGCAGCGAGGGGCAAGACAAGGCTAGGCCAATGATGGTGGTGGGAGACTGAAGAGTGCGGAGCGATAGTAGAGGGATAGGAGGAGCAAGAGCGGCCGAGGCTATATACGTCAAAAACGTATTATGTTTTCGGAGTTTAACAATGTATTTTCGTAGTATTTCTATTTGAAAGTGCATCTAGGTCCCCTAAAATGGGTTTTTGATGATTAATCATAAAAAGATTAAGAAACTAATAAGTTTATCAAGTGTTTGATTAGGTTTATCCCATAAGAATGGTGTTGACGACCCCTAAAAAGATCGAAAAAGATATGGCTTGGATGGCTAGAAGGTGAAGAAACTTTTTCTTGTCATATTAGTGGTTCAAAGAGGGGAGTAATTCAACAACTAGGGTAGACTTCTCTAGTGTGATGCTCATTGGGATCCAATTTCTATATCTGTCAGGGCCTCAGAATCACAACTCACTCATATGCGACACTCAGTCTGAATACCCAAAAAACATCCAACCACTGGTGGAGGAACCGTCCCTCCAGCCTGGGTAGCTGCTAGGCTTGACGGTGACGCGATACCGCATGTCTAACAAAATTTCATGAAAAATTATGTTTTGTCCACAGAAAACAACACTTTGCCCAAGCTTCAAATATGCGCTAGCTCCGCCAATGCATCGTATATCATACCATACGCATGTTCATCGTATGCATCTATCACCATTAGATGATCCGACACCGGGCCAACATATCATACACAACTCGGGCGTATGCGATCACCATTCGCCAAGCTAAGCAAAGACACATTATTGCAAAACTAAGCGTGGCATGAGCCATTGAATGAACAACCAAATATTACATACCAAGATTATCATAAGCAACCAATCATTTAAAGATCATCATGACATGGAAATTTTTATTCAATTCAAGCTATTCACTTGATAACGAACTCAAATTTCATCCATTTAACAATTCTGACCATTAGTGACTATCCTCACTAAGGTCTCATTTAACTCGCCCATATAGTAGCTCAAGAAATAGCCCACACAGTAGCCCACGTAGTCGCTCATATAGTAGCTCACAAGGTAGCCTCACATAATAGGTCACACAGAGTCTCATGAAGTAGCTCTCATAGTGGCTCACGTAGTAGCTCACACAGCAGTTGCTCACATAGTAGCTCACGTAGCATTGTACATACCAATTCTCATAGCGTTGCATGTAGCAGATCACATAGTATTTCACATAGCAAACCACATACCCATCGTAACCTCCACTTCCAATTTCTCATCTCCACTAGTACACAAATAAACATCCCAAATGGTTGAAATGTTGCATCCCAAACAGTTTTATGAACCGTCACCAATTGTCTGTTGCAGATGAGGAGGTCATATCCCAAACGGTTCTGCGGCCTTTTCGGAAGAGAGGCACATCCCAAACGGTTAATACAGAAGAACTGTGTGGGATGTGGAAGTAGAAGCATGTGGGATGTCATCCACATCCCAAACGGTTAATAATGCAGAAGCGTGTGGGATGTCATCCACATCCCAAACGATTAATACAGAAGAACCGTGTGGGATGTCCTCGACATCCCAAACGGTTAATAAAGCAGAAGTGTGTGGGATGTCATCCACATCTGAAATGGTTATTCCGTATTAACCGTGTGGGAATTTATAGCAGGAAGAAATAATTTGTTTTTTGGCCAGCAACATGCATATGCATCAGAATTTGAGCAGAACTAGAATTCATATATACGATAACATTTCATCAGAATATCCAGCACATAGCAGAACTACACATTTTATTCACATAACCATCCATCCAAACAATAATCCATTACAAAAATGCATCCAACTTGAATCAATTGCGGAAATCCATTACAAGAACCAAAATGCATTACAAAATCCATTTCAAAGTATGAATTAACATCAGGTAAGGATTGTGGAACTGTCCTTTAGAGATAAGACTTTCACTTCAAAGAAGTAGGCAAATTGCCCTCGAATCTCTGCGAGCTTGGGCTCCTTCATCGACTTTGATCCCATTGAAGAAAAAAACTGCAGCTATTAAGTTAAATGTCGTGGCTACAGCTAAAATGGCAAGAAATACTAATAACTTAAGAGAAATTGACTTGCGTTATCCCCTTAACGTGTTTGATCTTCTTCGAAACAGCGATGATTTTTCATCATGAAGTGGCAAACATAATAGGCACAAAGGTTGGTTCCTGCGGGTTGCTGGGCAACCTGGAAAAATTAAATCTTAGGCATATTAGTAATGGATAGAATTTTTGGGAACTTACATGATATCTGACAGTTATATACTTAATCAGGGAATACCTTCATTTCAAAATTGTGACGCCAAGTCTGGGCATGTCCTAGCGCTGATCTCCCTCCACAAGCAATGGCGTCGAGTGCCCTAAGTGATTATAAAATTTAAGCAAATAGTTGAAGGAAGAAAGAATAGAACTAATTATGGACGAAACGAAATGTGGTCTAACCACCTGTTGATGAATCCGTGCATTGACGAGTAGTCATGAGGCTTAAAGGGATCAAGGTATGCTACCCTTTTATCTTTCGGCTATGAAGACAATCAAGATCCAATGAAAGCTGCCAAAGTATTTCTCCACGGTCACAACTCATGCAACCCATGTTGTATAAAGTATAAATATGTGAAGTATAGTGTATAACTTACAACTCATTGTATGGAAGCATCATGAAGTATTGTCCTGATGAGTCGCAATGCGTGTACCAGGTAATTGTGGACGAGCTGAGGGTTACTGGCGATGCTTTGTGTAGAGACCAACTGTGGGTCGATGAAAACCACCAGTTCTTTCCTTACTTTGCATTTATTGATCATGTGCCTAAGTATTGAAAGTAAGAGTAATATGTATGCATTTAGTGGCAAAATGCTTGAATGGACACAATGATCGTGAAATACTTACAATGTAAAGCATCTCATAAGGGAGGCGTCGATTTCTCAAAGGTTGAAGAGGAGGAACAAGTCCTCGAAGCCTACCGTGCAATCACCTGCTTGGTGGAGGAAGTGCTTCGGCTTGAAATACACAGGTATACTAGCTTGTCTTGCTGCACCCTCCCTGTTGGAGACGTCCATGTAGTACATATGAAATTTCTGGCAAATCAAACCTGCACGCACGAGTTCTTGTTGTCCCAGCAATGGTTGGCTACGCACGTATTTCGGGGCTACGTCTAGGGGAGGGAACATTTTGTTGACATCCTCATCGGTAGCATATTTGGATCCTTGGTAAGAGATTTTGCTTGCCCTTTCCTTTGCCCTTCGTCGAGGCCTTTGCACCGGTCTTTTTGGCTGTAACGCTCACCGGCGCGGCGGGGGAGGGTGACGCGGTGCGGACTAGATCAAACTCAAGGAGGACAAAGCCAGCCCTTTGGACACAAGACGGGTTGGGCCGACTGCTTGGAGTCTGACTTCTACACGAGGGTGTCTCATTAACTTGGAGTACAAGACAGGGATAAGTACTTACCCAGCAACCTCGGATTCAGTTGTAACTAATTAGGAAATCAATCTATAAACCAATCCGGACTCTTGTAACCCTACCCCAGTCGCCTATATAAGGTCAGGTAGGGGCCCTCCGATTGGTAGGTTCTCATATACGCTCTCACGTAGATTCATAAGCTCTCGTATTCTCATATACACATAGCCCTAGCAACCTAGAGATCTATTCTCGAGGTCTTGTCAGTGATAGAACTTGTCTAAACTTTGTCTCCCGTGTGCACCCATCAAGATCTGCTGTGCTCACACTACCCTATATTCAATATTGCCAGATCCAAACACCGACAGTTGGCGCGCCAGGTAGCGGCAGTGCACATAGATCCATCCGGACAGATCCAGATGGGTTTCTTCAACAACTACGGTGACTTCATTCCGGGCAGCATCATGAGATTTGCTTCCCTGGACGTTGTCCTTGAGCCAGGACAGCTTTTCCGATTCGGAAAGCTAGACTTCATCACTGACAAGCTCGGCAAGCTTCACCTCTGTGACTCGGCTTCCCGCCGGTCAACAAAGGCTTTATCACCACCTTCACTCGGACTCACCCCTGAGTCCATGCCTTCGGCTCCTCTCCCCAAGTACGAGTTTGAGCCACAATCGGATCTGCTATTTGAACACAGGTTCTCACCTGTCGAGCAGGGATCCCGACTGGTTGGCATAATCGAGTCCCTCCTACCCGTCCTTGAGTATGACTCGGACGGCTTCGAGAGCTCGGGAAGCCACCATCCTTTTTGGGAGGTCTTCATGGCTAACCCTGACGTGCTGGTCAACAATGACTGTTCATCGAGTGGGAATGCCTTGTTATGTCTGACTAGGAGCCGTTGACCACGAGTATGGCCCGGGTGCTTCTTCATTCCCAAACTGGTTGTGAGAATGTCATCAGCCCTAACGAACTGGAAAGAGCCTTGGGAAGCTTGAACACTCAGCTCCTTCTGCAGTGGGCAATAGATGGTACATAAGTAATCATTATGTTATTAATTTACAGACTAATAACTCGGATGACCAGGTCATCTAACGTTATCAATCGTACCAGGTGTTGGTAAACTTCTTGGTCGGCAGGGTTTTGAAAGGTTGTTTGACCCGAAGAGCTGGTAGCAGACCTCCCTCTACACCAGTATCGAGCGCGCTCTATCTCGACATCAACAAATGGTGGGTCGGTGCCCTAAAGGTGTGCTTCTTCATCCTCCTTCTCCCATTGTCTCTTTTTGCCGTAGTATCCTTCCGTGCCCATTCTGTGCGGGTGTTTGTTCTTTGCCACTAAAGCCTTGTGTTCTTCACTTTTGCGATGAAATTCAAATGTCATCTTCATCTCCACAAATTTATCCCAGTCTTCAGGTGTAATCATCAGGTAAGGGCCAAAGGGCTCCTTTTGTTCCTGGACATATTTCTTGTTCAACACATGTTTCCAATTCTTCCACGAACCGGAAGCCTTCAGCTCCACGGCTCGTCGCACATTCTTGACCCATCTTTCGGGCACCATGAAAGATTCCATTATCTCGTCCACTAATAACTTGCGTTCGTCCTTGGTTACTTGCTTCCAATCACTTAACAGGATGCTGACCCGACCCCTCGTGACCACCCCGCATATCGTCCTAAATTTTTTCATAGTTTTTCCGGTTCTATAGGAGCCCCAGATTCCTCATGGATAGCCTGCACTTCGAAGCGTCCCTTTGGCTTCATTGAGGGTTTTCTAGGACAGCGCACTAATTTTGCCGAGGAGTCAGACGGTCCTCTCGGCGACATCTGTTCAACAGAACCTCTAGCCGATGTCTGCTCATCAGACCTCCTTGGAGAGGCATTATCAGATGACATCTAGTGAATCAGGTTATGTTAAAAGAGCACTGTACCAAGATATCCATAAGCACATATTCTAATACCGCTAGAACCAAACAAATAAGATTCCACATGTTGAAATGGTGTAAGAAAAATAAATGCTCTTTGAAAACCAACTTAATAAAATAGAACATGGCTACAGTGCAGAATGTGCTCCGATTAGAGCTCCAAATCAAACTAATAGCAATTCTAGTGCGAGTTATACTGAAAACTACTGTGCAGTTCAGGAAACCTAAGTAACCATATTAACACTGTTCTGATTACAATGAGTCATATAATACCTAATAACTGAACATGCAATGACTTGGCAAGCTAACTGCCCCATTGACACCTGGCACTTAAGCAATTGGGAAACAGTACTCGATCGTTCGATTGGTCTACAAACTAGCCATACCAGTAAATCTATATATCATAATTCACGCTGAACCATTATGATAGTACGATTAACAGGTCAAGTTGATCGATTCTATTACCTTAATTCACGCTGAACCATTATGATAGTAGGATTTCAAGTTAATTTTAAAAAGAAACTGGGCTGCCGATGAACCATTTAAATGATCAAAAATCAAATGACATAACAAAATTGATTAACTTCTCTCAGTACACATATCTTTTCTTGATAATAAAGAAAGCATACAAGTTTCATGGCTGAATCAAGCAAAACCGAGATTAACTATTCCAACAGTACCACCGGTAGATTTTTTTTCCTTGCTATAGTAGTAGAGCTGTTCATGAGCCCACATTGACCAGCTTACCGGGACAGTGGGCAATGGCATGGAGGGCGACCGACCAGCGAGGAGGGCGTTGATGTGGGCGCTCGGGGTAGGGGAGGCGGTCCTCGGCAAGGGAGATGATGACGACGGCGCTCGGTCCTCGGGGCGGGCGATCGACGACAGCGAGGGTGCTCGGTCCTCGGGGCGGGCAACGGGAAGGAGCTCCAAGGGGGCCGGCGGCTTGAGCCCAGGGCAAATGTTGAAGATGTTGATGTTGGGGGCAGGAGACAGCAGCAGGGTGCATCAGGCTCGGGAGGCGGCGTCGGTTGGGGTGGCAACGAGGGCAATGCCGCCGATAAGGGCTTGAGCTCGGGAGGCGGCAGCAGGGTGCATCGGGCTCGGGAGGCGGTGGTAGGGTGCGTCAGGCTCGGGAGGTGGGGGCGGCGTCGATACGGGTCGGGAGGCGGCCGTGGCGCTACGGCTCGAGACAGGAATAAGATCACTGAGAATATGAGAGAGGGCCGCGCGCTTTGGAATTTTAAGGGACGCACATCCCAAACGGTTACAAACTATTAGCCGTTTAGGATATGTATCATCCCAAATGACTAGAACTAAGTAACCGTTTGGGATATGTCCCGCATCTCAAACGGTTTTGATGTCTTAACCGTGTGGGATATGGTACACATCCCAAATAGTTTTGGTGTCTTAACCATTTGGGATGTGGTACATCCCAAACGGTTTTGATGTCTTAACCGTGTGGGATGTGTACTCGTCCCAAACGGTTTTTCTATATTAACCATTTGGGATGTGATTTTCCAGCAGGATTAAATATATTTTTTTAGGCCAGCAGCCTGCATATGCATCAGAATTTCACAAGAATTCATACATAGCATAACATTTCATCACAATATCCAGCACATAGCAACTGAGTTCATTCATTTCCACAAATATATACTGCATTGAATCATTTCCACAAATATGTACTACATTGATTCATTTCCACAAATATATACCTAACTCCACAAATTACATATATAGCATTCGTTGATTAATCACTCATTCCACTAGCTTGTTTCCTTTGAACACTAGCCCTTCCGAGTGATCTTCACGTACATAGCATGTTTCTTCAAGTTGTTCTTCCTCGACCTTATGCGGTCTCCAATAGGTGGCAAGTCGTCGAATTGGTTGTATTCATCCTCGTCAACCACATTCTCAACTCCGACGATCCTCCTTTTCCCACACAGAACTACGTGCTGCTTCTTATGTGTGAGATCTTTTATGTAGAAGACTTGGGTAACTTGGGTGGCAAGTACGAAGGGTTCGCTAAAAGTATGCGGCTCGGTTGAGGTCGATGTACGTGACGCCGTACTTATCAATCTTCACATGTTTCAGATTGACCCATTGACACCGGAACAAAGGAATCTTGAAAAACACATAATCAAGCTCCCAAATCTCCTCGATGATCCCGTAACAGAACTCTTTGTTCCCAGATGTATCTCGGGTTTCTATGCAGACAGAGCTGTTTTGGTGTATGCTCTTCGCATCTTGGGCCTTTGTGTAGAATGTGTACCCATTTATATCATATCCTTGCCAAGTTTGAACTGTAAATGTAGGCCATTTTGCCAACCAGGTCAGCGTGTCAGTTGAGGAGCCCCCAATGATTCACTTCTTAATCCATTGGTTGAACATCTTGTTGTGCTCTTTCATCCTCCAAGCATCTATCACTTTCGGATACTCCTCCCTTAGCTTTGCCACATGTTCTACGATATAAGGGGACACTAAGGTCATGTGTTGCAAGACGGTGAAATGGGCTATAGCATGTGCTTCCGCGTCAGGGGTGATTGCTTTCCTTCCTATGGTCCCGATTCCGTCAAGTCTCCCCTCATGGTGAGACCGAGGCACACCAATCGACTATGCTTCAGCCATGTAGTTGATACAGAACTCGACAACCTCCTCTGAAGTATAACCTTTGACGATACTACCCTCTGGCCGATTTCGGTTTCGAATATAGTGCTTTAGAATTCCCATGAAACGCTCGAACAGATACATGCTTCGTAGAAACACCGGGCCGCACATCTGTATCTCGTGCACGAGGTGAGTAATGAGATGGACCATGATATCGAAGAACGATGGCGGGAAATACATCTCAAGTTGACAAAGAGTCTTGACCACCTCGTTTTGCAAATCACCTAGTGAAAGGGGATCTATGACCTTCTGAGATATTGTGTTAAAGAAATGACACAACCTCATTAGTGCTTCTCAGGCATCAATAGGCAAAATATTTCTAATAGCCACTGGGAGCATCTGTGTCATCATCACATGACAATCATGAGACTTCATGTCAATTAACTTCAAGTCTGCCATAGAAACAAGATTCTTTATGTTCGCCGAGTAACCGGACGGAACTTTAACGGCACCCAAGAACTCACACAGCTCAATTTTCTCATCCTTTGATAAAGTGTAGCAAGCAGGGGGAGGTACGTCCAGCCTTTATCGGTCTTTACTGGTGCTAACTCAGGTCTGATGCCCATATGGACCAAGTCCATTCGTGCCTTAACGCCATCCCTTGTTTTGTCACGGATGTTCAGTAACATACCAAGCACGCTGTCACATACGTTCTTCTCTACGTGCATGACATCTATGCAGTGACGCACTTCTTGATCCTTCCAATAAGGTAGCTCCCAAAATATTGATCTCTTCTTCCAGATGCTCTTCTCACCAGGCTACTTTTTTGATTTGGGAAAATTAGATTTATGCCACTGTCGTTTACTTGAAATCGAGATCTGCCATTACTATTTTTGGGTTTAGAAAATGCCATTAAAATTTGAAAATACTTAGAGATATGCCATTACGAGCGATTTGGGGCAATTTCGGTGAAATATAGCCTTGTATCTCACATTGTATCTACACAAGGGACCAAAATGCCCCCGCTGGCTTGTGCTACTCTGCCACATGGGCCCCGGCCCCACCTGCCATCTCTTTCTTCCCTAATCTTCTTCTTCGTCCACGGGTAATTCCTCCTTGGATGTGCGCCTGTTGCTGGGCGTGCTGTGGGCGCTGCTGGAGGCAGCGCCACCATCTAGACGGTGGAGGAGGAAGTTGCGGTAGGCAACGTAGCCCTTGCTATTGCATCGCCACTCCTGCAGCAGTAGCATCCCTCACCAATCCATTCATCCATTCCCCCAAAGCAAAACAAAAACATAACACCATTGGCAGGAGGACTCTAATGAGGGATCTGAGAGAGCGGGTACTAACCATGCGGTGGTGGAGCGCGGAGGGGGCCTTGCGGCGGAGGAGGAGGCAGCGGAGGGTGGCGTAGTTGGGGTCAGGGCGGGAGGAGGAGGAGGAGGGGGTCCAGGGCTAGAGGACGCAGCTGAGAAAGTCGGGTCCGTGGGCCGAGAGGGGACGGGGCACGTCGGGGCGGAGGCGGAGGCGGAGGCAGAGGCGGAGGCGGAGGCGGAGGCGGTGGCGGTGGAGTCGTCGGCCGTGGCCTCCATTTTCCTGGCCGTGTGCCGTGCGTGCCGCCGCTGGCGCGCGCGCCGGGGAGAGATCAGAGACGGGGCACGGGGGAGCTTGGATCTCGGGCGGGCGTACGGGTGGTGGTGAGCTGGCAAAGTGGTTGCTTTCTACTACATTTTTCTTGTCCGTGCGCACGCCGGAGTTGGGACTGTTTGGTTCGTGCAACCGTGCTCCGGTTTGGAAGAAGCAGAGGGCTTGGCCGCAGCTCAGGCAGAGCAGTACTGGATGGGAGCTCGGGTTTGATTTAAAGACTCGGAGAAAGAAGGAGCTTGATGAATCAATGGCTTGATGAAGGCACTGGAGCAGAGAATTAATGGAAGAAGATGACCGGTGCTGTGGAGGAGCAGTGGCTGCAGATGTAGAGGGGAGGAATTTGAGCTAGCTGGCCGGTGATGGAGCTATGCAGGTACTGGATGGAGCAGTGCTGAGCTGCCATGGATGGAGCAGTGCTCAGCCAAGGAGGACGCCGAACATGTCGAAGCGGATGACTACTGTCGTCCCCCACGCTGGGAAGATGACTGTTGACCCGCCAAGAGCGGCGTAGTTTTGAGAACTTGGCCTCCCCTACCTGGTGCGCCAGATGTCGACGTACAAACGCCGGTATCGGTGGTCCGGAAGGACCCTCTTTGGGATTCGGCCAGGGAGGCGTAGATCTACGGAGCTACGCCGGAGCTAGAGCTTGGCAAGATATGGAAATAAGAAAGACACGCTGATTTACCCAGGTTCAGGCCACCTTCTAGGTGTAAAACCCTACGTCCTGCTTTGAGTGTATTTGAGAATATGTGGAGATATTACAATGAACTAGCAGCACACGTGCTCCAGTTCTCCTTCCTCTAGCGTTTGTATGTCTAAGGTTGTGCCACCTAAGAAAAGATGTCTGGGTCCACCCTTTTCTCTCAGAGCTGATCCGATGAAAACCGATCATTTTGCATGGCCGCGGTTCTCCCCTTATATATCCGGGGGTCACCACAGTGACTGAAAGGTAATTTCTTCCCATGAAGCTTGTCGTGGAAGGAACGGGCCTGGGCAAGCCACGTCGGTGGTTGAGATTTGCTGTAGCGGAACAGTGCCGGTCACGCCTTGGTTGAGAACTAGATCATCATGATGAGGGCGTGTCAGGAGGTGAAGACTTGACGTCTCCTGACACGGGCTATGCTGCAACTACCCGGGCCCCACGGACCAGGTGCAGAGGGCATGCGATATGGGCGTGCGGAGGCGCGCCCTTAAAGTCAAAGAGGGGTGTCAGACCTCTCCATTCCCTCCAAGACTGATAGCTGACAGGGCTTATCACTTGGGGGATGGGAACCGGTCAGGAAACCGCCCTTGGTCCGTAAGGACTTGGAGTAGACGAGCATTTAATGCACCCGACACACGCATTAAATGTGCCCGACACAGGCATTAAATGCGCCTGTTGGGCCACGCGGATTGAGGAGGGGCCCGCAAGGGGTGCTTGGGGCTCCTGGGATCGGAGGCCCCCGAGCACACCTCCTAGGCCGCTCCATCATCTGGGTGACGTACTCGGCGCCCCAGACGGGGGCCGGGTCGCCTTTGGTGCTCGGGGTGAGCCCCCGAGCATTCTGCTCGAGTGCTCGGGGTGAGCCCCCGCGCACTTCTGCTCGAGTGCTCGGGGTGAGCCCCCGAGCACTTCTGCTTGCTTTCTCCTGGGTGGGGACCAAGTCGCCTTGAGCTCTTCGGAAAATGCCATTAAGGGACGTCTCGGGGCACCCCTTGATTTAGCCGAGTGGAACAGTGCTCGGGGTGAGCCCCCAGGCACCTCTCTTTAACTCCCACGTCCTTGGCGATGTGGCGTCAAGTTGAGCCTTTGCCAGCGGTTTAGGGGACCCTGGGCCCCGTAACGCCGACAGTAGCACCCGGCCCTAGCCACCAGACGATGGCCCAAAAATGGACGAGACTGGGGGCGGGGCCTTTATTCTATGGGCCAATGAAGACGCCGGCCCATTTGGAACGCCAGACGGGGGAACTGCCCTATTTTTTGCACGACGTGGGGCGCCGCGCACCTCTGCCGAACGAGGAAAAGGCGCCTTGATTCCCGCGCATCGTGGGGGGCGCATCCTGTCAGAGAGACAGAACTGACACCGCCGCCCACGTCACGCAACGGTTCGAATTCTGGGTCGCTCTTCTTTAAAGGCTTTGCCATTTTTCGCGCCTCCTCATCTCCTTCGCCTTCTTGCGCAAATGCCTCCTTCCTTTTCACTGCACCCTTTCGCCTCCTTGCCTTCTCCCTCACACGCCCTTTTCGCCTCCTCATCTTCCACGCCGCAGCCGCCGCCATGCCGAGACGCAAAAAACGCACGCTCCTCCGCCTCCCGTCGTCGACGCCGTCATCCCCAAGTCCCGCCTCCTCAACGAGGAGAGCATGGACCGGGTGCGGAAGCTGCTGGCTCCGCAGAGCCAGAGGGGGCGGCGACGGTGAGGCCGGCCACGTACCCGCCGGATCCCGAGGCCGGAGGAGACGGTGATCTTCATCAGTTTCGTCGCGCGGGCCTGATGCCGCCCTTCTCATCCTTCTTCCTCGAGGTGCTGACGGAGTTCGGGATCCACCTCATCCATCTCTCCCCCAACTCCGTCCTGATGCTGGCCATCTTCGCCCACCTCTGCGAGATGTTCGTGGGCGTGATGCCTTCGGTCATGCTCTTCGCCACTTCTTCGTACTCCGGTCGGCGGGGAAGAGCAGAGGCTCCGACCGGGTGGAGGCCGCGGGGAGCTGCAACTTCCGCCTCCGGGAGAAGATCGGTGACCACTACATTCCGCAGGAGCTGCGGAATAAGTGGGACGACTGGCGCAACCAGTGGTGCTACATCTCCACTGATCTGCATGCCCAGATCCTGCTTCCCGAGGGCCGGCGCCGGCGCACAGGAAGTCGTGGGAGTATTTGCCGGAGAACGACCATCTGCTGCGACCGGTGGTGGAGCGGATTGCGCAGCTGCGGGCCGAGGGTTTGACGGCGACCATGGTCGTCGTCGATTTTCTCCGGCGGCGGCTGGCGCTGCTACGGGAGCGGGGCCGCCGGCCTGGATGTACACGGCCCGCGGGACATCGGCCGGACGGTGATCGGCGAGGCGGGAGACTTTTCTCCCGACGCGCTGAAGGCGTTGCTGCGGATCCTCCTGGGCACCGGAGACGTCGCAGCCGCTGAATTGCCGCGGGCAGATCTTGCGCTCTGCGTGAATTCGCAGCGGAACACGATCCGCGCGGCATTACCGGAGTTCGACCCCAAGGGGATCAAGCCGGTGGACCCGCGGAAGACGGCCGGCTCGATAAGGATTCTGGGAGATGACGATGACGCCGGGGAGGGCCTGCCGCAGGGGCTTCAGGGACCCATGCCGCCCGTGAGGATCCCGCGGATCCGAAGGGCAAGAAGCCGCGGCGCCCTCTCCCCAATCTTCTCCTTCACCGCCGCCACCCACGCCGCCACCCCCTCCTCCGCCTTCCGGCCAGCGGACGACGGGCACCGGGGGCAGCAACTCTGGGCGGGGCAGCGCCCATCCGGCGCCGGCCGAAGGCCCGGCACCGGCGAGCACGGAGGCCGCCACAGATGCGGCAGCCGGGAAGATGAGGAAGGACCCGCCGCGACCGACGAGCCTGGGATTCGAGGTCCCAAGGGGCTACTGGAAGTACACGGGTTCTTCGCCGAGGTAAGACGAGAGACTCCTTCTCTATTTACCTGGCCAAGCATACTGCTCGGGTACTAACCCGAGCTTCCTTGTGCTGCTTTTTTCAGGGGGTCCAAGAAGGACTCGGACCACCCCGAGTGCGGATCCCGCCCCGAGCACTGAGGCTGCCCCGGGGGCCGAAGCGACCCGAGGGCCGAGACCGCCCCAAGGGCTGAAGCCACAGGAGCCGCGCCGGAGGCTAACCCCACTCCGCCGCCGGCCGCGATGACCGAGGCCGCGAGGGCGGAGAGGACGCCCGAGGGCCCGGCAGCTCGGAGGGCAGCCCGAGAGCTCGCGAGGTGCTCGGGGGGAGCACAGTTCTGACTGTCCCGCCGAAGAGGCGGGACTTCGCGCGCCAGGCTGAGGCGCCTCGGGAGCCCTTCCCAGAGGTGTTCGACGCGGCACGCGCCATGATCGATCGAGTCCAGGCCTCCATCGCTGCGGAGAGGAAGGCGCTGGAAGATCGGGAGGTCGCTCTAGAGGAGCAGGAGGCCGCCCTTACGGAGGCCGGGGAGAACATCCTCAAACGTGCTCGGATCGCTAAGGCCGAGCACCAGAGGGACTCCGCGAAGATCCTCCATGAGAGGCTGGCTCTGGAGGGAGCTATGGCGGGAGGTCACGGAGGATGCGGAGGAAGTGGAGCTGCAGACGGAGCGGGTCACTCTCCGCGAGGCCGAAGTGGAGCGGCGGATAGAGCAGGTCGCTCTCCGTGAGGTGGCGGTGGGCACGCGGGAGCTCGCGCTCGACCAGCTCGAGCAGTCTCTCGAGGAGGCCGAGAACTCGCTGGGCCAGGGACCACGGCGCTGGAGGACGAAGCGCAGCGGCGCGTCGACACCGCTCGCGCAGAGTTCTCCAAGGAGCTGGAGGAAGTCCGTGCGCAAGTCCGCCGGGCCGAGGAGGAGCGGGATCGCCGCATCCGGGACGTGGAGCAGCGCCTCGAAGATGGCCACGCGACCAAGCAGAAGCTCATGGAGCGGGTCCAGGAGCTGCAGGAGGAGGCGCGCCGCCGAGAGACGGAGGTGGCCGGGGAGCGGGAGACGCTCCAGGAGTTGCGCGCCGAGAGGCTCGAAACCACTAACATGATGCACGACATCTTCCGCCGGGCGCAGCTGCGCGTGAGAGCCGGCGGCCTTGGCGACGTCACCACGGGGGAGCAGTCCCTCGACACCCTCGGCCACTTCGTCTTCGCCTTCGACACGATCGCCGACCATCTGAAGATGGTGGCGGCAGCCGTGAAGGACGCAGTGGCCCGAGAAGGGCACGAGCTGGCGATCGCGATGGCGGAGCATGTTCTGGCATGCTACCGCAGCCGCGACCCGACCTTCTCCTTGGAGCCGGCGAGGCTCGGGATCATCAAAGAGGAGGAGGAGGTGATCGCCCAGCACTTCTCTCTAGAAGATGACGCCGGCGGCCCCGGGGGTGACGGCGAGGAGTAGCTCCTTTGTATCTTTTCCTTTTCGTTCTTTTTGTTTAAGGCCGAAAGGCCTCTCTGTAAAGAACTTGATTGATGAAATGCTAAGTGTGGATTTGGCTCCACATAGCTTCCTTTGAATTTCTGCTGAGTATGGATTTGGCTCCACATAGCTTCCTTTTTTGATTTTTTTTGTTTCTTCTCTTTTTTTTTGATGCGTCCGGCTCTTGCCCGAGCAGTCTGTCCCGAGGACTCCAGCCCCCGAGAGCTAGATGCTTCGAACTTATTACTTTAGCAGGTCATACTTGGGAGCCCGAGGACCCCATGTCCCCAAGAAGCTGGAGGCTTCGACCTTCTTCCTGGGGATGTCACACTTGGGACCCCGAGGACCCTATGTCCCTGAGAAGCTGGACGCGCCAACGTTTCCCTTGGTCAGGTCACTACCCGGGACCCCGAGAACCTTGGGAGCGCACGCACCTTCGGGATTTGACGCCCTGCAAGTTCGTCCGAGCACTCGTGCTCCAGATGTTTTTACGAGTGGCTTAGGCATCAGCGGACGTCTTATTGTACTGATTTTCTCACTTAGTTTCAATGGGTTCCTCTCTTATGCGACGAGGTTCTCGTGCGACATGGATCCCTTGCGCCGCAAGCCCATCTATTGGGAGAGCTCTAGAGCACAAGTGCGAGCGCGTAGGATACTCGGGCGGCTTTTGGCCAGGCTGGTGCCTAGGGTTCGGAAACCAAGCAAGGCGACCGGGGCATTGGGCGACGACCCGGAACACTCCCGGTGACTCACACTATTACTCCAGAACGTCCCCGCTTTATGAACGAGCGGTGCAGGGGATCGTTGGCACGAGAAACTATTCGCGGAGATGGTAAAAGAAAACTTTAAAGCCGAAGCAAACACGGCGAAAAAACTTAGCTTATTTGCAATGTTGAATCCATGGAAGCTTCTTGCCCTGGGTTTTTTGACTTGATATGGTCATTGTCACCCGGGAACTTCACCGTGGTGAGTGGAAAAAACTTGCACAGATGCTCGATGTTCCACGCATTGGGCAGTGGCAGGCCTTCGTCTGTGGTCAATCGAACAGAGCCTGGTCGGGAGACACCGGTCACTCAGTAAGGGCCCTCCCACATGGGGGAGAGTTTATTCTTTCCTTCCCGCGATTCGATGCGGCAAAGTACTAGATCCCTAACCTCCAGCGACCGGGCCCGAACGTGGCGCTGATGATAGCGCCTTAGGCTCTGTTCATATCTGGAGGCACGGAGAGCGGCTCTGCACTGATGTTCTTCGAGGTAGTTGACGTCGTCGAGCCTTCTCTGCTGCTAGTCGCCTTCTGAGTAGGCCTGACCCGAGGCGAGCCAAAGGTGACCTCGGAGGGGAGAACTGCCTCTACCCCGTATACGAGGAAGAAGGGAGTCTCTCCGGTCGCCCTGCTGGAGGACGTCCGGATCGACCAAAGGACGGCGGGGAGCTCTTCGATCCAGCCGGCACCGCACTTCTTGAGCCGATCGAAGGTTCTTGTTTTGAGCCCTTTGAGGACTTGAGCATTGGCACGCTCCACTTGGCCATTGGCATGAGGGTGAGCAACCGACGCGAAGCAGATCTTGATGCCGATGTCTTCGTAGTACTCCAGGAATGCATCACTGGTGAACTGCGTGCCATTGTCGGTGATGATCCGATTGGGCACCCCAAAGCGGCTCACTATACCTTGGATGAACTTGATCGCGGTGTGCTTGGTGATCTTGACGACTGGCTCTGCTTCTGTCCACTTGGTGAACATGTCGATGGCGACGTAGAGGTACTCGTAGCCCCCGATTGCTCGGGGGAACGGTCCAATAATATCCAGTCCCCAGACCGCGAAAGGCCATGACAGAGGGATGGTTTGGAGGGCCTAAGCCGGTTGATGTGACTGCTTTGCATGGTATTAACACGCTTCGCAGCGCCAAACCAGCTCGATGGCGTGTCGGCCAGTAGAAGCCTCGCCGAAAGGCCTTCCCAACCAGCGTGTAGGACGATGCATGGCTACCACACTCGCCCTCGTGGATATCCGCGAGCAAGTCGCGGCCTTCCTCCCGGGAAATGCACTTCAGAAAGACGTCGTTGGTGCCACGCCGGTAGAGATCCCCATCTACTAGGGCGTAGCGCTTGGCTTGGCGCGCGATCCTTTCTGCTGCGGCATCATCTTCGGGAAGGGTATTTTCTTTCAGGTACCCCTAGATCTCGGAGATCCAGGAAGGCTCCTGAGAACAAGTGGCGAGCACGGGGTGCTCACTGGGCGGTAGCGACCTGACGGGATTTCCCACTAAAGGTGCTGCCTGGGTAGCCTCGCCCGGGCGCGAGGTTTCCCCTTCGTCTTGGTTGGCAGCCCACTCGATGTAACATCCTGATTTTCAGAGCTTTTCAAAATCTTTTATTTAAAAATCAGAGCTAGAAAATTTCATTGTTTATTCTCTAATTAATTAAAGTTCAATTAGAATTTTACAAATTGGACCGGAGTTAATTTGAATTAATCCAACTTGAATTGTATTGGCTTTTCAATTTGGAATATGTCTCCAGAGTTTTTCTCAGAATTTTCGGAGTTCGTTTGATATTTAATCTCGCTCTACTGTTCTTGGTTTTTATTTTGGTTTTCTCCATTTCTTTCCTCCTTTCCTTTATGGCCGCCATCCCGGCCCATCTCCTCTCGGCATCCCGCCGTCTCATTTCCTCTCTTGAGCAGGCGTTCCGGCGAGTGTTGCATAGCGCAGCATGCGTTGCTGCATCTGTTTCAATAGTATTTGGGCCAAATCCCTTTCCCTCTCCCTCATATAAATACTCCACACCCCTCCCACCTCTTCCCCACTCCCCCAAATCCTTTTCCCATGAAACCCTAACCCCCAAACCCCCCAAACAGCCGCCACCCCCTTTTTCTTCCCGTGCAGTTCCTGAACAGCACATCCCACCTCAGTGTTTTCTCAATTGCCATCACCTCGAAAATCTTTTGGCAAATCCCTTTGGTGAGATTGTTCCTAACCTTTTCCTCTACCTCTCTGCAAAATTTCGTGAAGATCCAACGGTGCAATCACCGGAAAATCTCCAAATACTAACATTCTGTTTGCACCCAGATTTTCTGCGCGTGCATCTAGATTAGAACGACGCCATTGTTGCCTCGGACCTCCTTTCCAAGATCCATTTGGTGGGATCATGGATGTTGTCAAGATCATCTCCACAAAATTTGAAGGCAATCCAATAGTCCAATCTCCGGGAAATAAAGTTTCTTCGTGCTGCTGTTCGTGTGCAGATTTGACTGTGCGAACGGTACAGCGGCATTATCTCCTCTATCCCCGTTGATCCAGTGAGTCTTTGAAGAATTCCTTTGGTGAAATTGTGTCTTAGATATCTATAAACACCTCTGTAAATTTACTCCTTGATCCATGTAGCCGTTTGGCGGGAATTGATCTGTCTCCGACGTGCTGTTCGCAGATGTTCAGATTCAATCTGCAGAACATCTAACTTGTCTGATCTTTTCCCATTGAATCGGTAAGAATTCTCCAAAACCCTTTGGTAGGATTGTGCCTCTGTATGTCTAGTTTCTAACCCAATTGGCGGATCATGATTTCGTTGAGCGAGCATCGCGCAGCAACCAAAACCGTTCGGTCTGTCCAGAACCAATCTTTAATCTGTTCCAACCGTTTTGTGTTGCGAATGTCGCCACCACCCATCTTGTTAATCTCCAATCATCTTGTGATGCATCATCGCATTGTTTCCTGTCATTAATTCTTGTTTGAAAGTACTCGCATATTCATACGTTCATGTCCATAATTTTGATGATTGTTTTCACCATCCAATTAAATAGTATGTTATGTAGCATATAGTTTCCTATTGTTATATGTATGATTGTTATATAGTCATATAATGTTAGTTTCATATAGTTATATAAGGTTATATAGTTTCATATTGTTATATGTATGGTTTCATATTGTTATATGTATGATAGTTTCCTGTTATATAATGTTCATGCTTAAGAGTATTCGTCATACGGATCAACCATGCTTCATTCATTAATAGGTGTATCCATATTCATATAGCTACATGTTGCATGTTTAGATAGTTGAATATAATATGCATGCATACAATATGGTTCCATCTTAATAGTCATTAGACATGAAGTGGTTCAACATATTAGTTCAAACTTGGTTGTATCATGACTAAAGTAGTTCATGTTTAATAAGATTCATATGGCATGATCTTATGTATGTTCACATATATTGTGTTATACAATATACAGTTGAACCTAATATTGCATATAACCTATAGTAGTAGAAGCATAATCTTTGCTAAACTAATATTAATGTGACATATCATATGTAGTTATGGTTGCATGATGTATATTAAATAGTGGTATGTGCATATATTCCTATAGGTTAACTCATGTTTATTTAAGGATTGTTATACAATTGGTCATGTTATTAACCTCTATTTATAATATGGTTAAGATTGCACACATGTCTCATATTTGTTCGATGCATTTCATGTGATTTACATATGCAGCTATGTGTATATGTTTATGCATATATACATAGGCTAATCCATGTTTTAGATAATAATCCGTCATGCAATGGCTGAATACATTATTTTATTGATGTGTATAATTTAATTGTTTGTTTAAACACGATTAAATTGCATGTTCAATATGTCTTTATGTTGCATAATCATGTAGTTGCATATAGAGATATGCATATAATTGGACTTAATATTGTTGACAATCTATATGTTGGAATAATAACCCCTTACTGAGTTTTTATTATTTAATCATATCGTATGTTAGTTGATGGGCATATAATATGTATGTACTAGTATGCTTAGCTTGTTATCTTATGTTGCATGTTTATAATGTAGTATATAGTCACATATACATGGTTAGCATTTAGGTATCAATTATAATATATGCATATATGTTGCTAATAATCATCATTTACTAAAATATTGTTATGTGTAGTATTTGTAGGTTGATTGCTGCATTTTATTCACACAATAGCATGAGTAGAGTTAATGTTATGTCATAGATTGCATGTATGTTGGTGCATGTCATATCGATGCTAGTTGTTATTTGATCATATGGTTTAATCACCGTTTGCATTATCAATTATCGTTATTAGATTACAATTGCATAGTCATATGTTATCCTATGCTTGCCTTGCCTAATTTCTATTTCATGCCTAGTCTATCTAGTTTGTTACATGATGTCCAGTTGTATGTTGCACAGTAGTTTCATATAGATTGACATGTTGCATATTATCATCTCTTGCCAACTAGCATGCCAGGACCTCGCTTGTTTACAAGTATGATTGGTCATATTTGTTTTGCTAGTATGTCGGGTTTCCATGTTTAATCATATGATTGTGCTATTGTTGTCATCAACCATATCCTATTCTCAGTTGCACATCTATCCCTATCTCGCATGTGGATTAACTTTAGTCCTTTAACATGCAAATTCTACCATCCATAAATCTATCCTTTTTCCAAAATGATATGATCCAGAAGACCATCTTTCGAGTACATGTACTCTATCTGGTTGAGATATATAATCTCACACCTTCCTAGTTGTCTTTCGACAATCCTATCCCTTCGCCTTTGCCCTTTGATACCTATCTAACCTTGCTAGCTCTATTCTTCTGGTATTTCCATTTTGATATTTAATTTAGATTTATATTTATTTGTCTTGCACTTTATTGCTGTTGCGACGAATAGGAAGTAGCGAAGTTGGGTAAGGTCAAGTTCCTGCAGAAGAAGACCAACTCGTCAACGAAGGCATGCCCCCTTTTCTTGATCATATTTGATCCTATATTTTCAAAGTCACTATATTTTATTGTTTATAAACATGCATGCTGTTTTAATCCAGTAGCTAGCGTGTCGATTGACACAACTTTACCCTTATCCGTTGTCGTCTGTTTACTTGATACCCTGAGTAGATTAATAGGATTTATTCTGAATAGAGTAGAGATATGCTTAGCCATGCTTAAATACATCTTTAGGTTGTTTTGATTTGCCTCTACGGAGGAATGAATATCGGATCGATGATCCTCGTTGAAACTTGTTTAACTCGCTGAGCTAGGGCCGGATGCCCGATGATTTCCCCCTCTCTCTATTCTTCCTATTCTACTCTGGATGAAACTTGCCATCTAATATGGTGCGGGCGACAGCTGGATCATGTGATGAAGGAGCATATGGTTGTCCTACCCGCAGAAGGCCGGTTGAAAGGAACCATGGTCGTCTGTACCGCATAAGGCCGAAGTCTTGAAGTTGGAGAAATTGTGACAACAGTACAACCACATGCTATATGGGCACTGGCTTGGTCAAGTAGGTTAGTCAGTCTTTGGTGCCGATGTTGCCGTACCGCAGAAGGGGTGGACGTAGCGACGAGGACCCTCGGCACAGATGGGGGGAACGTAGTGCGGGGATGTACTCTCGACTCCGAGCCAGACCCGGTGGGCATGTCACACCTTAGGGGGATCTAGCTAAAAGACCTCGTCACAATCTCCCTGTTGCAATGCTGGCGACGGCCAGTGGCGTCAGGACGAGATTGTGTCATGTGGGTAAAGTGTACACACTCTGCAGAGTTAAAACTAATCGATTAGCCGTGTCCACGGTTATGGACAACACATGACTCATTCATGACGAAAAGGACCTGTCCCTCTCCACCTTGCTACTTCCCTCTACCCCTTTGCTGATGAATCCTATGGTCGAGCTAAGGCAGGTGTCCTTGCTCGAATATGTTGGTCGTGGACCACACCTATTGAAAAACACCCCTGATAATAAAAATTGGTTTTTATCAAAATGATGCCTTTGAATCTACCATAATATTTCAACTAAAACTGCTTTTCTGCAAATGAACCATACAGCCTTCCGTTGAAGCCTTGCATGTAGTTTAATAGGACCATCTGCCGCCAGGTGGCTTGCTGAGTACGTAAAGTACTCATCATGCATGTTGTTTGTTGGGCTTGTTCAGATATTGACGAGGACGATGAAGACTATGAGGAATCTTCTATGTCAATGCTGAGGTTTAGGTCACGTGGCCTCCATCGACTGCCTGTGGTTGAGATGGAGACATCTACGCTTTATTTTCCGCTGTGTTTTCTGAATGGTAAGGGACATAAGTCATAGTTACTTTATTTAGTCATATCGCTGCTATAACTCAATTGTTTATGTTTCTAAAATATTTCGTGATGTGTGCAGTGATATCAATTCACCTGTGTTTATCAGCTTGATCCTGGACTGATGAAGAGATACACAGGGAGGGTCTAGAAGTTAAGTCTGGACTCTCACACTCGACCACGCGGCCAGTGGCTTCTTGATTATGCGGGATGTGCTCGAGAGGGTAGGTCGTAACCACCAGGACCTCGTGCGCTTAGAAGTAGTGGCATAGCTTTCTCGACGCAACGAGGATTGTGTAGAGCATCTTCTGGGCTTGTGGGTAGCACGTCTTGGCGCCACGTAACACTTCACTAACGAAGTATACGGGACGTTGTGTAACACCCCTAATTTCAGTCCCGTTGATTGTGCATCATGGCATGCATTCATGACATTGAAACTAAGGAACTTCGAATTTTTTTCAAATCACCTAGGAGAACCAAACCCTAATTCATATATGAGGTTTAGGAGGAATTTCAAAAAACCTGGGTTAAAATGTCTTGAACAAAAGTAATTTGAAAATATGTTCTAAATGTTGCCTTGCTTATAAGGGTTAGTAGGCAAAACTTTGGGAAATCAAAAGTAGCTTTGGAAGTGTGGAGTTAGAGAAAAATTGAAATGGAAAGCAAACTCATAAGAAGCAAAAGAAGTCGGAAACATTGTGGAATTTTATCAAAGGAATAGTTTGAATTGATTTGAATCACAAAACAGTTTTGAGATCTTTTTTGGAATTGAAGCAAATACAAAGGAAACAAAAGGGATCAAAACATCCTTGTTGAATTTGAATTCGAATCAGAAAAAGGGGTTGAATTGGTTTGGATTACAATGAAATTTGACAGCAAAAATACCACAAGAAAGAGAAAATAAATCAAAAAGAAAGAAAACCTCTCTCTTCTTCCCCCCGGATGGGCCACATCTTCCCGGCCCAGTTCCTCTCTCCCCTTCCCGCACGGCCCAGCCCACCTCCCCTCTGGCCCGCCCCTGGCCTGCCCGCACCCCCCCTCCTTCTTCCTCCCTTCTCTCTCTCATTTTCTCTCACCGGTCGCCACCTCCGCTCCCCCATGCCGTCCGCGTGGCAAGCGCGCCGCGCCTCGCACACCACCCCGCTTCGGCCTCGGCACCGCCGCCCCTCCCCTTAAAACCCTCCTCCCCTCGGCCACTTCACCGCTTCCCCCCTTCCTCTCTTGCTTACTCCGCCCCCTTTGCCGAGCGCCCGCCCCGGCTCTACTCCACCACCGCGCCATCTCCCTCGAGCTCCCGGCCGCCCTCGCCATTGCTCCGTTTCCCCGCCCCGAGCCGCCTCGCCGTTGTCGCCTTGCTCCGGCCACTCCCCGACGCCATCCCAACCTCCTCGCCGTGCCGCCCCGTCCCGAGCTACCTCGACTCCGCCTCCTTGCCACCGTGCCCCTCCACCGCCGGAGCTCCACCTCCTCTCCATCCGGCCACCCGACCCAAGCGCCGTCGCCCCGGAGCCCCGCTGTCTACCCCGCCCCGAGCTCGCCGCCCTCATCGCTAGAGCCGACCCGCCGCCTCGGTTCCCGCCGTGCCCCGTCGCCATCGCCACCCCGGTCGCCTCCTTCCTCGGCCTTGCTTCCTCCCACGCCGAGCTCGCCGTGCCTCGGAGCTCCGCCGCTCGCCTCGGTCCCTCCGTCTCCTCGCCGACCCCGCCTCGACAACCTCGCCCCGTCGCCGAGCCTCACCGTCCCGTGCCCCGGCGCCACTCCCCTCTCACCACCGTGTCGCCTCCGTCTACCCCGAGCTCCTCCGCCGCCGTTCCTCGCCTCGCCATCACCGCCCGCACCTCGTCACCCTCCCCGGTGAGCGCCGCCGTGTCCTAGCCTCGCCGCCGGTGAACCCCCACCACCGCCTCCCCGTCGGCCGAGCCAAGGACAGTGGCTGGTCCCGACCGGTTGCTTAGGCCTTAATGGCCAATTAGTTCAGCCGTTAGGGCATGTTTATTTGAGTGTATTTAATACTCTATTTATTAATCAGACACATTTATTGCTAATGATCAGCAATTAGTGCTAATCGGCAGCTTAATGGCTAGCATTAATGCTTAACAGTGCACATAATGAGTATATTAAATATGTCTCAATGACTTTTGGGTCCCACACGTCAGGATTTAAGAAATAGATAAAAGAAAAGAGAATAATATGACATGTGGGCCCCTCTTGTCACAAACTTGGTCAATTTTGACCCAAATTGACCAAGGGGGCCCACTGTCATCCTCTGTGGCTAGATCAAAGCTGAGTAGCAAAAGTATTTAATGTTTGAATATGAATTTCTTTACTGAGAAAAATACAAAAAGGGGATTAAATCTTGTAAAATTCATAGAAATTTCATACTTTGTCAGAAAAATGCAAATAATATATCAAAATGTTCAGAAAAATGAGAGCTACTCAAATATATCATTTTCATCCATGTTTGCATGCTAGAAAAAGTAAAATTGACTAAAAACTCCATTTAGGGTTTCCCCAAACCCTCGGAAATCTTCGGATCGCGATATCTTGCGCGTCCGGACTCCGATTAACCTGATTCCAGTTGCGTTAGTCTTCATTTTGAATCCTCTAGCCCATGGCATACATTGCATCTCATGCTGAAGTTCATCATCGTGGTGTTCACACTACGCTTGTTTTCGGTGTTTCGTTCTCCCGATAGGACCGGAGGATCTCGACGAGTATAACCTTGAGCAATATCAGGACCTAGTAGCGGAACTGCAAGGCAAGCAGCCCCCTTTGAACATATTGCAGATATCCCATTATTTGCAAATCTATTATTTGTTTTTCAATCCGTATTGCATGCGATCAACTGATATTTTATGTTAAGGTTAGCCCTATCCCTTGCATGAAAACTTACTTTGTCACTTAATCAACCCCACCAACCCTCCCAACCTACTTAGAGTGGCTTACTTGTTGTGTTAATATTGCTTATATAGCTAATGATGCTTAGCCATGCTTAGCTGTGTAAAAGACGTAATTCCTAGGATGGCAGATACAACACAACACTCTGGATGGGTAATTGGTAGGTGGGTATTCACCGGGAAGTGCTTAATAAACCTGACTAATATCAATTGGGCTAAGATGAGAGGCCATGCTGGAAGCATGGTGGGTTGTCTCATTTTTCCCACAAGGACCGGTTCCCAGTGTCCTTTCGAACCAAGATTTGCGTACTTCTACGCGGGTGGTATAATGGGCCACCCACGACCGAATAACCTGTCTAGGCTTAGGATATGAGCCGCATAGTTTGCCGTTTTCGTGAATTGGGTGCGTGGAAAATGAGGAGGTGTTGTGATGCAACAATATAGGAGTGAGGGTTACACACGGTCCGGGACCGGGGATGTATCACCTGCCACAACTAGTGGGACCGCGCCGAAGTATCGGCCGAACTATCGTTTGCGGATTAGCCCATTAGGGTGGCTCATACCTAAGTCGAAAACATTGTAAAGGTCGTGTTCAACCACCCTCTGCTAGCACACCTCGTGAAAGTGTGTACTCGGTAGCACTAAGAGTCGGTTGATACGCATAGGTAAAGATGTACACCCCTGCAGGGTTTAAACTATTCGAATAGCCGTGTTCGCGGTTATGGACAGCTTGGTAAGAATCTGCATCGAAATAGACAAGTACAACCCTAATCTAAAACCTACCAACTCTAAGGATGAGGGTTAGCGATTGCTTCCTCCCTGGTGGTCGAGGAAGAATCGAGGGTTTCGTGTGTTCGATGGTCTGTTTAGAGTTTATTATGCAGTTTCAGCTCATCTCTTTTGCGAAGTATTCCAGTAGACGGATTTCAATCTAATTACAGGTATTGTGAAAGATTAAATTGGCTTTCTGCAAAATAGTCCACAAATAGCCCCTTCTTGATACCTGATGCATCTAATACTACTTTCCCCTTGTAAGTCTTGCGGAGTACATTTTTGTACTCACCTTGCATTCGTTGATAATTTGTGTGCAGAGGAAACCACTCCTGCAACGGATGGTTTCTACGTGGAAATCGACTCCGGCATCGTCTAGTCGCTGGTGATCCCGGGCAGTGGTCCTGCCCTGGGTTCGGTAGTTGGTTTGTGCTGCCGCCGCTTTCGGCCCTACCTTTAGGCTTCTCAGCCAACTTAATCTTCCGCTGTGTAAATAACTTTTGTTGTGTATATGTTGTTAAGTTTTCGAACAACTAGTATTATTGTAGTCTCAGTCGTAGAGTCTCTGTTGTGATACTGGTTTGTTCTCCCCTGTATCGTGTACAATGCATGTATGTTTGAAGTGCATGATGCAGGTAGGATTTCAGAGTCTTTAACATAGAGTTATTAAGTTTAATCACTCCTGTGAAGTGACTCTCCACTAAGAGGTTGGGAACTATATCACCCTACTCCAGCTGCGCATTAATTTGCCGGGACGAGGTCGGGGTTGATGTTCCGGCTCAGTGGGAAAGAGTGAGGAGACCATATCAACCTACTGCTCTGTGCGTTCAATTGCCAGAGTAAGCTTTGGGGTTGACGTCTCGGGCTATTCGAAGCCATATCACTCCACTCCTCTCGGATTCGACATCCGTGAGTTGAGGTCGGGGTTGACGTTTCGACTTAGCGAGTGATTCCTCTTAAGACTCTCTGTTACGGAATCTGGGGTCCGACACGCTGCTGGACGTGGCCCTTGCTTGGGACCTCCCCGAGTACTAGACCCGGGGGGTCGAGATTGTTCCCGAGCACTCCTGGCTGCTCGGGTTCACCCGGGAGCTCGGACCCGGACTCGGCCCCGAGCACTCCTAGCTGCTCGGGTTCGCCCGGGAGCTCGGACCCGGACTTTGCCTTGGACTCGTCGTTTGCCGGGAGCTTTGCCCCGAGCACGCCTGACTGCTCGGGGTCGCTCGGGAGCTCGGACCCGAGCACTCCCGACTGTTGGGGGTCGCCCGGGAGCTCGGACCCGGGCTTTTCCTTGGATTCGCTGCTTATCGGGAGCTCGGACCCGAAAGCTTCCGCCCTCGTGGGAGTCGTCGGGAGCTCGGACCCGACCTCTCGCTCGACCACGAGGACCGCACTCACCACTCGGGGAGTAGCCGAGATGTAGAGAAGCAAAGGCTCCTCGGATCTCGGCGCCACCAAGACCGGAGGCGAGGTGAGGTACTTCTTGAGGTCCCGAGGGCTTGCTCGGCCTCCGGGGTCCACTCGAAGCGGCCCGACTTCTTGAGGAGCTTGAATAGGGGAGGCCCCGCTCCCCGAGCTTGGAGATGAAGCGTCCCAAGGCCGCCATGCAGCCCGTTAGGCGCTGCACGTCCTTGAGACGAGACGGTGGGCGCATCTGGTCGATGGCCCGGATCTTCTCGGGGTTGGCCTCTATTCCCCGGTTCGAGACCAGGAAACCGAGGAGCTTGCCCGAGGGAACCCCGAAGACGCACTTCTCGGGGTTCAGCTTCATGCGAGTACTGCGGAGACTGTCGAAAGTCTCCGCCAGATCCTCGAGGAGCGTCGCTTGGTCCCTTGTCTTGACAACGAGATCGTCGATGTAGGCCTCGATGTTGCGACCTATCTGAGATTGTAATGTAATGCGCATGGCACGCTGGTACGTAGGCCCAGCATTTTTTAACCCAAAAGGCATGCGAACATAGCAATAAGTCCCCACAGGGGTTGTAAATGAAGTTTTTTCCACATCCTCTACCGACATACTAATCTGATGATAGCCAGAGTATGCATCTAGAAAGCACAAAAGATCGCATCCAGCAGTGGAGTCGACTATTTGATCAATGCGGGGTAAAGGGAAAGGATCTTTTGGACATGCCTTGTTGAGGTCAGTGTAGTCCACGCACATCCTCAGCTTGCCGTTGGCTTTCGGCACGACGACGGGGTTGGCGAGCCAATCCGGGTGGAGGACTTCACGGATGAAGCCGGCGGCAAGGAGCTTGCTGACTTCCGCCCGGATGAACTCCTGTCTTTCTGGTGCTTGACGGCGCACCTTTTGCCGAACGGGCCGTGCGTCGGGACGCACGGCGAGGCGGTGCTCAATCACCTCCCTAGGGACCCCAGGGCATGTCCGACGGTTGCCAAGCAAACACGTCGGCATTCGCCCGGAGGAAGGCGATGAGCGCGCTTTCCTATTTGGCGGCCAAGCGGCCGCCGATCTTGACGGTCCTGGACGCGTCTTCACCCAGGACCACCTCCTTGATGGGGACGGAGTCGTCTGTGGCGATCTTGAGCTTGGTCGGGGCGGACCCGAGCACTCGGGGCGCTCACCGATATCCTCGGCCACGGCGAAGGCGGCCGAGAACAGCTGCTCGGCGCAGAGGACGGAGCCCTGGAGGTCGGCCGGCACGGTGATCGTGCCGTTGGGCCCGGGCATCTTGATGGTGAGGTAGGCGTAGTGGGACGCTACCATGAACTTGGCGAGGGCCGGGCGGCCGAGGATGCCGTTGTACGGGAGGTCGAATTCGGCGACGTCGAAGACGACGCTCTCCGTCCGGAAGTTTTCCCTGGTCCCGAACGTAACCATCAGGGACACCTGCCCGAGGGGCATGGTGAGGCCTGGGGTGACGCCGAAGAAGGGCATTGTCGGCTTCAGCTACCCGGGTGGCACCTGCATCTTCCTGAAAACCTCGGGGGACAGGAGGTTAAGTCCTGCGCCCCCATCGATCAGCATGCGGGTTACCTTGATGTTGCACACTGTCGGGGAGACCACCAGGGGGAGGCGGCCCACACCCGACGTGTTCTCGGGGTGGTCGGAGCTGTCGAAGGTGATCGGGGTGCCCGACCACTTGAGTGGCCGGACGACCCGGTGCTCGGGGTCGCTGAGCACACCTCGCGCGCCATTACCTTAAACTGGCGGCGCGAAGTGGGCGTGGAGGCGCCCCCGTTGATGCAAGCCACGGCCTCAGGTTCCTGGAACCCGAGACCTCCTTCTCGTTCCTCCCCGTCGCGCTTGTCGTCGCCGCTTCCGCGGCGCTCCTCGCGCTCCTTCTTGTTCCTCTCGGCGAGGAACTTCACCGTCCGGCACTCGGAAAGGTCGTGCCAGTCGGTGTGATGTATCTCACACCACCCGCTAGGGCCCTGCTCGGGGGCCCTGGATGGTTTCTTGCCACCGCCGCCTGGACCGACGCGCGGTGGCTTCCGCGCCTTGGGATCCGCCGCCGCGACGGGCTTGGACTTGCGCTTCTTGTTCTTCTTCTCCCGCCCTCCGGGGGGACGGGAGGAACCCGCACCGTCGACCGTTGGCTGGTCGAGGGCGCGGACTGTGCCACGCGCGAGCCTCAGCCGCCTTGGCGCACTTGTCCGCGACTGCGAACAGATCCGCCGTGGACTGGATGTCACGCGTGCCCAGCTTCTCAAGCATCTTTTCGTCACGTACACCTTGCCGGAATGCGACGATAACTGCTTGAGGAGAAATCTTGGGGATGGTGTTGCGAACCTGGCTAAAACGCTGGATGAAGTGCCGCAACGTCTCCCCTTGCTGCTGCTTGATGGCGTGGAGATCGCTCTCCATGCCGGGGCGCTCGAAAGTGCCCTGGAAGTTGGCCACGAACTGGTGGCAGAGGTCCTCCCATGAGCGAATTGAGCTCGGGGAAGGTTCATGAGCCATGAATGGGCAGAGCCCTTCAGGCCCATGGGGAACCAGTTGGCCATCACCTTTTCGGCCCCTCCAGCCGCTTGCACAGCGGTGGTGTAGATCTGGAGGAACTCTTCCGGGTGGAAAGAGCCATCGTACTTTTGCGGCAGGTCAGGCCGAAATTTCTCCGGCCAGCTGACGTGGCGAAGGTCAGGAGTAAAAGCCTGACAGCCCGCTCCGTAAAGCGGGGTGCCGACCCTTCCCGACCGGCGGCGCGCGGACGCGCACCGGAGAGCACGTATGACTGGCAGCGGGGCCGGAGGATGACTGGCCCTCGACAGCCCTTGCCTCACGTCGCCTCTCTCGTTGGTGCTCGATGGTGACGCGCACATCTTGACCTTCTCTGCCGCTGGTTGATGCGGTGGCGAAGATCTGGGTCATCTCCTAGAACAGGAGAGGCGACCGAATGGTGGGACCCTCCGCGGGGCTCCGTCGCTTCACCACGTCATGGGACGTTGTGGTAATGATGGAGGCACCGCTGAGGGGCCATCTTGGGGGTCGCCATGCCTCGAAGAGGTATGGGAACTCCTGGCCATTGCTTGACGGCGAGCAGTGTCGATCAGGTTAGCTACCTCCTGGAGCCAAGGGCCCACAGGAGATATGCCTTCCACCTGGACCGGAGGGTGCTGGAGGAGAAGCTGCGCGGCATGCAGCGCACCTGCTTCGCCCAGCTCGAGGAAGTCCATCCGGCGCCGAACCGGCTGGGGGAGCTCGACGAAGGCTGGATCGGCATGCGATCCGCCTTCGCCTGCTTGGGTGCTGCAACATTGACAACGCAGCGGTTGCCGCTGCGGTGCCGCTGGGCATGGCACGATGCCCCTCCTCTCGAGAGGACGCCGTACGTGTCGAAGCGGATGACTGCTGTCGTCCCTCCACGCTGGGAAGATGACTGTTGACCTGCCATGAGCGGCGTAGTTTCAAGAACTTGGCCCCCCCTATCTGGCGCGCTAGATGTCGACGTATATACGCCGGTATCGGTGGTCCGGAAGGACCCCCTTTGGGATTCGGCCGGGGAGGCGCAGATCTACGGAGCTACGCCGGAGCTAGAGCTTGGCAGGATATGCAAACAGGAAAGACATGGTGATTTACCCAGGTTCAAGCCACCATCTAGGTGTAAAACCCTACGTCCTGCTTTGAGTGTATTTGAGAATATGTGGAGAGATTACAGTGAATTAGCAGCACAGGTGCTCCAGTTCTTCTTCCTCTAGGGTTTGTATGTCTAAAGTTGTGTTGCCTCAGAAAAGATCTTAGGGTCCGATCTATCTTACCAGAGCCGATCCCTTTGCATGGCCGCGGCTCTCCCCTTATATATCCGGGGGTCACCACAGTGGCCGAAGTGTAAATATCCTGCCATGAAGCTTATCGCGGAAGAAACCCGGCATGGGCAAGCCACGTCGGTCGTTGAGATTTGCTGTATCGGAACAGTGCCGGTCACGCCTTGGTTGAGAACCGGATCATCATGATGAGGGCGTGTCAGGAGGTGAAGACTTGACGTCTCCTGATACGGGCTATGCTGCAACTATTCGGGCCCCACGGACCAAGTGTAGAGGGCATGCGTATGGGCGCGCGAAGGCGCGCCTTTAAAGTCAAAAAGGGGTGTCAGACCTCTCCATCCCCTCCAAGACTGATAGCTAACAGGGCTTATCATTAGGGATGGGAACCGGTCAGGACACCGTCTTTAGTCCACAAGGACTTGGAGTAGACAAGCATTTAATGCACCCGACACAGGCATTAAATGCACCCGACACAGGCATTAAATACGCCTGTTGGGCCACGCGGATTGAGGAGGGGCCCTCAAGGGGTGCTCAGGGCTCTCGTGATCGGAGGCCCCCGAGCACACCTCCTAGGCTGCTCCATCATCTGGGCGAGGTACTCGGCGCCCCTGACGGGGGCCGGGTCGCCCTTGGTGCTCGGGGTGAGCCCCCCGAGTACTTCTTCTCGGATGCTCGCGGTGAGCCCCCGAGTATCTCTTCTCGGGTGCTCGGGGTGAGCCCTCGAGCGCTTCTGCTCGAGTGCTCGGGGTGAGCCCCCGAGCGCTTCTGCTTGCTTCGTCCTAAGCGGGGAACAAGTCACCTTGGGCCCTTCGGGAAGCGCCCTTTAGGGACGACTTGGGGCACCCCTTGATCGGCCGAGTGGAACAGTGCTCAGGGTGAGCCCTCGAGCACCTCTACGTAACTCCCACGTCCTTGGCGACGTGGCGTCAAGTTGGGCCTTTGCCAGCGGTTTAGGGGACCCTGGGCCCTGTAACGCCGATAGTTATGAATATTGAATATTGTGATTGATTGAATCATTAGCATGCTAGTGCTTGATTGTGGCTCATGAACAGTGGGTCATGACACTAGTTGGAATAATGAAATATGGAACATAATAAGTGAGATGTGACAACCGTGATTTTATACCAACAGATGGATCGAGGGGCGAGGTGAGCATATGCATCCCAGTCGTCCAGTCAATGCCAGTGTCATTGGATTCTGCCCTTCACCCATAGTGGAAGTGTTATGCGGGTGTGTTGAGTGGTCATAACCGGCAAGCTATGGATTAAAAGCACTATTGAATGCTTCCCGATTTTAGAAAAAAATGATGTAATTCTGGGTGGACTTAAGAAAAGGTTGAATCAAGCCTTGGTGGACTTGATATGATGGAATGATTGAAATATTGTGTGGTTTTATATGTTGTTCCTGATTTGAAATATAAATTTTAATTCATTTATAAAGTAACATGCAATGTCATGTTACTTTATAAATGAATTACTTGTGTAGTAGTTTATTTTTGTCTTATTCCATGCTTATTTTAGTTGGAATAAGCACAAAAAACATCTTGCGAGTACGAAAGTACTCGTTGGAATTCTATTCCTTTCTATGTTGCAGATGGTCCAAGTATAGATGAATACTATGATACGGAAAATGTTGGAAGTGACATCTAGTTTATTCGGTTTGCTTGGTTGGAAATCTTGTGGGTTATGTGGCTTTTGTGACATGGTTATGACTGCCATCTTGGGTGTTTTAAGTTTATTTCTGCTACTGAAATTCATGTTATATTGGATCTTCATTGACCTTTGAGTCGAGTTGTTTGTAAGATAATTAATGTTCCTATGTATGAGATGTGGATTATGTATATGTAAACCTTTCTTTATATTTTGTGTTGTGATATTCAACTTGTTAATTAGGCACCCCATACACTAAGTGTCTATGATTTTGAAGTATATGGGAGCAGGCGTAAAGAGTTATTACTGACCTTTTGTTTGCTAAGTGTGATCACCGAGGTTGAGTAATCCACTAGCTGAAATGCGTTGGTCGATTGGGCTAGCGTGTGGGGACTCCATCCTAGGATCCGCTAGACTGATCATCTTTTGTGGTATGCGAGAAGGGCACTAAGTCTTTACAATGTTTCAGAATTTCTCTCTGTTCGATGAGATGCAAATTGATGTTTGATCTTACGACAACTATGAGTCATACGAATTGTGTCGTATGTAGATTTGGGTGAGTGAGAGCCATGGACAGTTGTGAGTCATTGGACTTGCTGTGTCTCTACAGAGTAAGAAGATGCTGGAGTAGAGGAATGGCAATGGCGGCAGGGAGGTAGTGGTGCACCAGGGGAACCCCACCCGAGCCTGTTGTCGCTCACCACCGCGTCTGGACTTTCTATGCTACAACCCGGAGCAGAGCCGCGAGATCCGCTGTGGCTGTAGAGCAAGGTGGAGGAGGATTTTGGGACGAGATTTTGGTATCCTAGACCCACAATTCTAGATGTTTCAAAACGCTGAAAAACCATCTGCAATGACGATGGATGGGGTTTTTATATTAGTGAAAGACCCATCGTGAAAATTGGAGATTCTAGCAGCACATATAAATTGCTATGAATACACATTTGGTTCACACATGACAGAGAATGTGACCCAGTTCCTTGGAACTAGGAGCACGTTTAGGTTTATTTTAATAAAAAAATATAACCTGATAGAGATCATGAAAATATTAATCAATGAATGTTACACATATAAACTGGGCATGAGAATGACTATGGAGTAGAAATATGGCTTATCTATTTTACAAGTACGTGCTAACATGATGATTCTCAACATGAAAAGGAGCACCATGACAATGTAGATGTACCCGTTGTTGGAAGAAGATGGCGCCGTGGTGGCGATGATGTAGCCGATATCATGGACGAAGATGTAGAAGAGGTCCCAAGCGTCGTAAAAGAGGTCTTGCTTGTCATTCAGGAGGTCCTGGCTAATGTAGAGGAGATCCTGGTTGTCGTAGGAGAGGTCTTGACTGGCGTCATAGAGGAGGTCCTGGTTGTTGTAGAGGAGGTCCTAGGTGTCATAACAGAGGTCCTGACTGATGGAGAGGGGGTCTTAGATGTCATAGCACAAGTTCAGGAAGAATGAGTAGTCGTGTCGAGCACCCCCCAAAAACCTTATTTGTCATCCACTCAATGCAAGCTCACGAGGGGCGAATGGTTTTGGAGGCCTGGTCTCCCGTCCACTAGTACGCGCTGATGTGACGGCATGAAGTAGCTTGGAAGCAGCGCTGAGGAAATGTGTAGAGAATGGAGTGTGTTGTATATCCTCCACTAGGGGTGTAGATCTTCTTATATAGCCCATGGCTAGGTAAGACAAAGGTCACCGGAGGAGTTAAATATAGCAACAGATACAATAACTCATCAGTTACGCGTTTCTAATTAAACTAGAAACGCATGAATTCGTCTCATATTAAATCCCACGATAACGCTTGATTGTTCATTTACCTGAGCAAAATAAAAACTCCAAAGTCTCGGGTACACGTGCCCAGCCTAGTCCACGTCTGCGGCCGCATCCACGATGCTTGGCAAGGCGAGCGAGTAAGTGATTGAGCACGCGTGTGTAGTCCCTTATTCTCATGCTACAAGGAGACGTCACACACAAAACGTTGTATTTTGGTGTCCTTCCATCTCCACTAATAGTAAGGGACAAAGCACCTTACACATGCCTTGAAATTTAATGGCCCTTTAGGATTTATCCAAGAATTATTAATTATATGGCCCTAGGCCCAATATATCTAACAATCCCCCATCAGGTCTGAGAGGCACATGAAATTGCCTTCTATTCTAATTTACTATTAATATACTAGTGTTCCAGTAGAGAGCTATTAGGGTTAAATATCCATCTAGAACATCAAGCTACACTTATCCACAACCACACAATGGACTAGGCCTTGAATTGCATGTTTTTTGTGGACAATTTCACTTAAAGTATTTATTGATACTTGGCTGCTGTAGGCTACCCCTAGGATGGAGCATATGTCATGCTCCTAGGCCTCTTCATGAGCTTCTTAGAGATTACCCAAGTATCACAAACTGCGAATAACAGTCAGGCTCATATAGGTATGTTCTTTTGAGACTACTTTATAGGATAGCACCTTTGCTAATGATAGACTCATAACACATTAAGATTAAAATTATCCTGTCATACAAATTCTGTGAGTATTGCATCTCCATCGGAGTAGGTTATAAAGGTACTTTCCCCCAGTTAACCAATAGCTTATTTTCCCCAGGTCCTACTTCACGGGACCTCCAATCACATAGGCTAGGTTAACACTATAGTGTAACTCAAATAGGTCTCATACCTATCTCTTTCGATGCATTATCTATCGCATTTTGCGATAACCCCTTTGTAAAGGGATCTGCCAGGTTCTTAGCTAGATGTAATCTAAAGTTTTCACTCTGGAGTTTCTCAATTTTCTGACAGACTTTAGACGTCTTTTCACATGTCCTGGGGACTTCGTATTGTCATTTTCACCGTTCACTTTTAGGATGACCATTTGGTTATCACAGTTCATGAGAATAGCTGATATTGGATTTTCAACTATCGACAGATCCATCAAGAGCTCATGCGGCCATTCTGCCTCAGTTGTACTTGTGTCCAATGTTATAAGCTTTGTCTCCATGGTTGACCTTGTCAATATGGTCTGTTTGCAAGACGAAACTACTCCTCCGCCAAGAGTGAATACATATCCACTTGTAGCCTTGATCTCATCAGCATTAGAGATGCAATTTGAATCACTATATCCCTCAAGTACCCTTGCGTACCCGGTATAATGAATCTCATAGCTAATTGTACCTTTTAGATAGGGCACTAATCTTTCAAGAGCATACTAATGATCACCATGTTAGGCCTCGTGACTAGCTATGTAAATAAGTCAACCAATAATCTGGAAGTATCTCAACTGATCTCTAGCAATTCTTTGATTCTTCCAAAGTATCACACTAGAATCATAAGGTGTTGGAGAAGCCTTGCAATCCATGTAGTCCATGCAGTCCTTCTCCACATAATGGAACTGCAAAAGAGTAATCTCATCTTCACCCTTTATTAGCTAAATATTAAGAATAAGATCACGTTCTCCCAGATCCTTCAAGTCAAAGCTTTGAGATAGGAAGTCCTTGACTTTCTTTATCACATCAAAGGTAGTCTCAAAGATAAGTATTTCATCAAAATATAAACACATGATCACTCCTTCACCCCTACCATGTAACATCCTCGTTTTTTTGGAATTTTTTTGAACTTTTAAAATTTTCTTGTGAGAGGATGTCGCTCGTACTTTTATTAAAGTGTGTATGTTCAGATTTAGTTTTCGTCCAAATTAATGCAATAGGTTGGATTAATTTTGGGCTTAAAGAGAGAGTAGATGAACTTCTGGAAAATAATCTCTTAGATTTTGCTTGTGGAAATATTTTTATTTGAGTCCTTACGCCTAAATTGATATACTGGATTTTTATGGGAATTTTTGGGAGTGTTTTGGTATTTTTAAATACCACATTTGATTTTATGTAGAATTAAATCTGAAAAAAAAGAAGTTGGCTGGGCCTGCTAGGCTGCGCTTGGGCGTGGCTGATTAGTGCTGTTGCCTGGCCTGCCACAGTAGCATGCAACACTCAAGCCCCCGCAGCGCAGCACTCACGTACGCCTGCGCACGGTGCTGCCAGCCTCGTAACCACCGTCGCGAACCCCACACCGAATCTGTGACCACGTCCCGCACGACTCAATCTCACGTCCGCCTATAAAGACCGTGGCTACACGCATCTAATCCTTTTCTTTTCTCTGTTGTTCTATTTTGTTACTTTTCTGATCTGAGCTCTCCATCTATAATCAATCTACAACTACTGCACCGTCCGTACGTTGCGTCGCCTCGCGGGAGCTTCGTTGGAGTTCATCACTGCAATACCTCTGCCTAGCCCAAGATCAACCTGTCATCCTCCGCACCGTGAGAACCCTCTCTTCTCTCTACTAGTTTTCTTTTCCAAGCCGCAGTGCTCCATCTCGTCTGTGCATAGCAGTAGGTAATCGATGCATGCATGCATGAATCCAATGCATGTATGGCAGCATGGATGGATTGCCTCACCCCTTCCTCACGTACATAACGTGCATGTCTCATCTCCATAGTTATTTTTTCTGAACAATCTAGCCTCTAGTCTAGACTTCAATCATAGTAGTAAAATGGTGTACTTGGGATCCAACGAACCCCCTGGTGTGACCGGATTTTGAATCTGGGCACTAGATTTTAAATTCATTTGAATTCGAATAAATTTCAATCAAATTTGAGCTAACTTTGTACTAGATGCGAAATTTGAAATTATTTCTTTTTCAGTAGATTACTAGGATGTTTAGAACCTACCATGAATTTTCTCATGATTTTAGAAGCTATACATGATTTTATATATCTATTTTTGTATCCATTTTAATTATTGAAAATACAAATATTTTCTTTTTTATAATTTGATTTTTTTGAGTTATACTCACTGTTAAGCCAATTGTGGTAAATTTTGGTAAAATTTCGGTACTGTTTGGGCATGCTAATAAATTATATGTCATTTCTAGACCATACTCGCGTACTAAATAATAGACTATTATTTATTCTTTTTCTGTAGAATTAATATGATTAATAACACGTCATCTAAGCGTCATCTAAGCACTGGTTAATTAATTTTAATAGGTCTACCTCTAAGTTTCACAACCTTATGATATTTTTCGTGTACACAGGAATATTTACAAGCACCGAGAATGTCAAAAATGCACTAGTGTTATTAATTCTAATTTAACCGTTCAACCTGTATTAGTATCATGCTTAGTCCCTACTTTATTTTTATATGACATACTAGCATGGTTAGACTTTACTTTGTTGATTAATAATTTTATTAATTAAATAATCTTGGTAAATGTTTTCAGTTAATGTAAGAAATGATTAAAACATTAAATTTTTTAATTTATATTATTATTAATGTGCTGTGTTGCTGGTATTAAATAACTTAATTAATCTAATATTATATTTATTTACTTATTAATACCCAGTTATGACCCATCTTTAGGAGACCCCAATTAAGGACCGTCTTAGGGTTTAAACCCTAACGTGATCTTCGACACATCCTATCCGTCGTCGATTCCTACCTCTCCGTCACAGTTGGATTCTTACTTTTGAATGGTTATTTATTTTGTTCACTTTATTTTCTGTTACGATGATTAGAGAGTGACGCCAATGATGCCGGACCCGACTTCGAAGAACAACAACTCAACCACGAAGGCATGCCCCCTCTTTCTTGATCATGTCGATCCTATTATTTGCAAAGTGATTATATTTTACTATTTTTAAACATGCATGCTGTTTTATTCCTGTAGCTAGCGTGTCGATTGACACACATGTACCTTTATCCGCTTGTCGTCTTTTTACCTGTTACACTGAGTAGATTATTTTAATACTCATAATAGAGTAGAGAAATGCTTAGCCATGCTTAATTATCCCTAGGATGCTTTTATCTTGCCTCCTCGGAGGAACGATCTTCGGATCATCAACATTATTATTGAAACTTGTTGAGCTTGCTAAGTTAGGGTCGGATGCCCATTGTTGTTTCCCTCTCTCTCTATTCTTCCTTTTCTACTCTGGGTGAAACTTACCATCTAAAAGGTGCGGGCGACAGCTGAATCATGAGTTGAAGGAGTAGATGGTCGTTCTTCATGAGTTGAGGAAACCATCGGTCGTCTGATCGAATAAGGTCAAATTCATGATTTTGAGAAGTGTGAAAACAATATGACCACATGCTATATGGGCATTGGCTTGGTCAAGTAGGTTAGTCGAATCTTGGTGTGGGCATCACCGTACCACAGAAGGGTGGACGTAGCTACGAGGATCTCGGCACAGATGGGAGGCCGAAGGGTGGGGATGTACTCTCAACTCTGTGTCAGACCCGGTGGGCATGTCACATCGGGAAGAGATTAGCTAAAAGGCCTCGTCACGATCTCCCTACCAGTACACCGATGAGTGTGTACTACGCTGGCAACAGCCAGTGGCAATAAGACGAGATTGTATCATGTGGGTAAAGTGCACAAACTCTATAGAGTGTCAAACTAATTGATTAGCCATATCCATGGTCATGGATGTCACATAACTCATTCCTGATAAAAAGACATGTCCTTCTCCTCCTTGCTATTTTCCTCTACCCCAGTTCTGGAAATGTGAATAGGTGGTTAGAACCTATGGTCAAGTTTAGGCCGGATGCCTTACTCGCATGTGTTGGTCGTGGACCCTCACATTGATGTGAAACCCCTGAAATGAAAACCTGATTTTATGTCAAAGCCGCCTTCGAAACTATCAAAATATTTAAAACTGAAAAATATTTTTATGCAAAATAGCCATACAACCTTTCTTTGCAGCCTCATATACATTGGTTTAGGTGTTTTCCTTATGAGGGGGCACGCTGAGTACGTGAAGTACTCATCGATATGTTTTGGTTATGGTGGTGGACAGATGACTACGCTACCAAAGACGTTGATGGTGACTACTGCTACAATGATCCCAGGGAGTGAGGTTGCATTGACTCCGCCGACTGCCTGTAGCTGAGATGGAGCCTTCCAGTTTATCTCTTTCTTTTTTGCTGCTTTATTCTCTATAACGGTCATGCGACCGAGTACTTTGCTAAAAGCCATATGGCTTCTATTTCGTCAAAGACTATATTGTAATAAATTTGACAGGGCAATGTTATCATCTCAACTGTGCATCAATTTGATCCTGGACTGATGATGACACACAGAGGAGGTCTGGAAGTTAAGTTCAGACTCTCACATACCATGGTGGTATTACACACATCTATCAGCTCTGTTTACTGTGAAGCCTACAGATGTCAAAGTTCTATCAAACTTCTCGTGCCATTTCTTAGGTGCTTGTTTGAGACCATACAAAGACTTCAGTAACTTATAAACCTTACCCCCTTGACCACTTGCAACAAATCCATCAGGCTATTCCATGTAGATTTTCTCGTTCAACTCTCTATTAAGGAAAGTTGTCTTAACGTCCATTTGATGAATGAGAAAACCAAGTTAGGTAGCAAAAGATAGTAGCACTCGTATAGTTGTCAATCTAGCAACAGGTGACTAAGTATCAAAGAAATTTTTGCCTTCTTTTTGGGTATAACCCTTGGCCACAAGCCTTGTCTTGTACTTTTCAATACTACCATCAGGCCTAAGCTTCTCCTTGAGCACACATTTGCACCATACCGGTATAAGGATGATCGGTGATTTCCCAAGTCCTATTAGCAACAATGGGGTCCATTTTGCTACGGACTGCTTCCTCCCAGTAGTCTACATCTGGATATGCTTCTGAAATGGTCTTGAGAGTATCATCCACAAGGTATGGAGTGAAATCATCACCAAAAGATTTTGCAATCCTTGGTCTCCTGCTCCTCCTAGGAGCACCATTGTCATCCTCCTCAGGGATTTACATATGTGTTTGTTCAAAATATTCAAATGGAATGTAGATTCAAGAGTTAAATGATCTGTTTGACTAGAAGTGTTAAGCATATATTTCATTGGAAAGAAGTTCTTAAAGAATGTAGCATCTTGAAACTCCATTATCATATCGACATGCATGTTTGGTACCTCAGATTTGAGCACTAAGAACCTATCACTACTGCAGATTGACCTTCTCCTGAACCCCCTCCACTGACGGGCACAAAAAGGTCTGTCGCTGGAGGGGAACACTGCCGACGGACACCAAACAGCCCGTCAGCGGAGAAGGCAGCAAAGATGAAAGTGAGGAGCACCACTGACGGGCGCCAAATCCACCCGTCAGTGGAGATGAACGTGAGGTGGCATAGATGACGCGTGAACTCCACTGACGGGCCCAATTTAAGAGCCCGTCAGGGGAGATGACATCTCCACTGACGGGCGCATACGCGGACCGTCAGTGTAAAGGGGAACATATGACGTGTCATATAACTGACGGTCCCTGGGAACCGGCCCGTCAGTAGAGACGTTGTCTTCACTGACGGTTCAGATCCGCGTCCGTCAGTGGAGATTGGTGCATGGTTGGCTGAAGCTTCACTGACGGTGCCCTTTTACGAGCCCGTCAGTGGTGATCTCGCCTGTATAACCAGAGCGGGCCCTCGCTGCTGGCCAGTGCTCGCGCGCCAACTGGCCAGCAGCGAGTGCCGCCGTCGCCCCAGCTGCTGCCGCCGTCGCCGCCGCCCCCCTTCCCCCCAACCCACCAACACTTCTCCCCTCTCCCCAACCCTCCTCCCCAAGCTCTAGAGAGACTAGATCTAGATCTAGATCTAGATCTTCTCTTTTCCTCCTCCTCTCACTCTCTCCCTCCTCCTCACCTCTCACTCCTCCTCTCACTCTCACTCTCTCCCTCCTCCTCACCTCTCACTCCTCCTCTCACTCTCACTCTCTCCATACATCTCTCCTCCTCTCACTCTCACTCTCTCCATACATCTCTCATTTCTAGCTCTCTCTCATCTCTCCCTCCTCCTCTCACTCTCACTCTCTCCATACATCTCTCCCTCCTCCTCTCACTCTCACTCTCTCCATACATCTCTCATTTCTAGTTCTCTCTCATCTCTCCCTCCTCCTCTCACTCTCACTCTCTCCATACATCTCTCATTTCTCACCGAAAAGATCACTAGCGTTCGGTAATAATGCTCGCTAGTGTTCCTTTCATTTTGTATATGTATTTGATGTGATTTTCGGTTATCGAACTGATTAGTTTCGTGTCGTAGGTGTTGATCGATGGATCGCAGTTGGATGTACGACAACCGGACGACAGAGAGTTGGGCTATGGCTTTGAATGAGTTTCTTGATGTCGCCGAACGAGATATGAGGAGAAAAGGTGGCACGAAGATTTGTTGTCCATGTCGTGATTGCAAAAACTTGGTAATGTTCGATACAAGAGGGAGGGTGACGGTACACCTGGCGCTTAAGGGTTTCATGTCAGGCTATACACGTTGGACATGTCACGGTGAGGAGGAGGAAGATCAGGTGTTACAGCAAGATGCCGAGCACGGAGATGACGACGAAGACGAGGGGAGTATCGAACCTGACGCCGAAGAAGAAACGGGAAACAATTTGGCCGATATGGTGCAGGACGTTCACATGGTGGAGCAGGTGGTGATAGATCCCGAGGATGAAAGAGAGGCTGCTAAGTTCACGAGACTAGTTGAAGACTCACAAATCCCGTTGTATACCGGTTCCGATCCAAAGCACACGCGTCTGTCGGTCACGCTGGAACTTCTAAGGATCAAGGCAGCCCACAACTGTCCGGACGAAGGCTTCGATGAGACACTGGCTTTTCTTGCAAAAGTTTTTCTGAAAAATAACTTGCTGCCTACGAGCACCGAAGAAGCCAAGAAGGTTGTCTGCCCTCTTGGGTTAGAGGTGCAGAGGTTTCATGCGTGTCCGAATGACTGCTTTATTTACCGCAAGGAGCACGAGAAGCTGTACAAGTGTCCCACGTGCAACACGTCCAGATTCAAGAGGGGTAGAAACCAAGCCGATGATGAGGAGCCAGTGACGAGTGGCGCTCCAGCAAAGGTTGTATGGTATCTTCCGGTCCTTCCCCGTTTGAATCGTTTATTCGCTAACAAGGAGGCAAAGCTGCTACGTTGGCACGCCGAGGGGCGGAAAACTGATGATGGAGTGATGAGACACCCTGCCGATGCTTCGCAGTGGAGGGCAATCGACGCCCAATACGATGATTTCGGAAAAGATCCGAGGAACATCAGGTTCGGTATGAGTACGGACGGAATCAACCCGTTCGGCAACATGAGCAGCAGACACAGCACATGGCCCGTGGTTCTATGGATGTACAACCTTCCTCCGTGGCTCTACATGAAGCGAAAGTACATACACCTCTCTATTCTCATTCAAGGGCCGAAGCAACCTGGCAACGATCTGAACGTGTACCATCAGTTGTTGTTCGAAGAACTCGCTACACTATGGGAACCAGGGGCCTAGGTCTGGGACGCTTTCTAAGAAGAATATTTCAATCTGAAAGCGCTGCTGTTCATGATGGTCCAAGACTATCCCGCGTACGGATATCAATCCTGCCAGTGTATTCATGGATACAAAGGATGTGTTAAGTGTTTGGAGTTTACAACAAGTCTACACTTAAAGGAATCTAAAAAAATCGTTTTCATGGGCCACCGAAGGTGGCTGAAACAGAACGACCCATGGAGGCAAGAGAAGGAGTTGTTTGATAATACTGTTGAGATCCGTTCGGTGCCCCGGGAGAAGACAGGGGTAGAAATCTATGACATCGTGAACACAATGCCCCCCGTTACGCTGGGTTAGACACAACCGCCTGTTCCCATGCAGGACGGCGTCTGGAAAAGGAAATCCGTGTTTTGGGATTTACCTTACTGGAGATTCCTAAGCACACGTCACAGCATAGATGTCATGCATGTTGAAAAAAATATGTGCGACAGCCTGCTCGGTATCCTGCTAAACATGTCAGACAAGACAAAAGATGGACCAAAGGCACGAGCTGACATGGAATACTTGGGTATAAGAAAGAAGCTGTGGGCAACCAAGCAAACTACCAAGTTGGGCACGGGTGCGATCAGAATCAAGACGGACTGTCCCGCTGCTTATTACACCCTGAGCAAAAAAGAGATCGTTAGTTTCTTGGAGTGCCTCCAATGTGTCAAAGTTTCTTCCGGTTACTCGGCAAACATCAGGAGATTAATTGACATGAAGACTCGCCGACTAATTGGTATGAAGTCTCATGATTGTCATGTGATGATCACGCAGATACTTCCTGTTGCAATCAGAGGTCTCATGGAGCCGGGGGTCCGCAAGACAATCTTGAATCTCTGTAACTTTTTCAACACGATATCACAGAAGTCGATCTCGGTTACGCGTTGCCAAAAACTGCAGGAGGAGATCATTGTCATACTATGCGAACTTGAGATGTACTTCCCTCCAGCATTCTTCGATATCATGGTACATCTCATGATCCATATCGTCCCGGAGATACTGGACCTAGGTCCCGTTTTCCTACACAACATGTACCCCTTGGAAAGGTACAATGGGATTGTGAAGCGCTACGTTCGTAACAGGTCACAACCGGAAGGTAGCATCATCCAAGGCTATGTTGCTGAAGAGTGTGTCGAGTTCTGCACGGATTACTTGGCTGATCAAAAGTCTATCGGTGTTCCTGTTTCGCGCCACATGGGTAGGCTCGATGGTGAAGGCCATGCACGCGGACAGAAGGCGATACATGTTTATAATTCAGTACCGAATAGATCAGCTGACTACGACAGAGCACATCTCGTGGTGCTACAACACCTTACCGTGGTGCATCCTTATCTCTGGATGCACATGGTGAAGGTCAAAAAGGAAAACCCAAAAAAGGGAGAACGTGGCTCTCGAAAGAGCACAACGCGAAGTTCGCAAGCTGGCTAAAGAACTACTGGTATGAAAGGACTCCGAGAAATGATGAAGAAGAGACGGTCAAAATGTTGTCACAAGAGCCTGCGAGCAAGGTCCTGACATTTCAAGCATATGATATCAACGGATACACATTCTATACGGAGGCTCAAGACAAGAAAAGTACGTACCAGAACAGTGGGGTGACGATAGAGGCTAAAACCGGTAACCGTAAGGACATATACTACAGCATTATCGAAGAGATTTGGGAACTGGACTACACCGTCACAAAGATCCCCATGTTTCATGTCAGATGGGCGAAAAATAAAATGTCCACATGGACGATGACAAATTCACTACCGTGACTTTACCTCCCCCGACATCTATTGACTCCACACAGGTGAAAGCAATCAGTGCGAAGGATGAGCCTTGGGTACTAGCTAAACAGATCTCGCAAGTGTTCTACATAAAAGACCCGAAGGAAAAGAAGCGCCATGTCGTCAGAAAAGGGAAAATGAGTATTGTCGGAGTCGATGGTGTAGTTGACGAAGAGGACTATGACCAATTCGACGACCCGGACTCTGAGCCAGAAGATACTGATAAACAGCCCACCAAAAAGAGCAAAGGTACTAAGGATTCCGAGCCCTACATCAGACACACCCACGCCGAAGGACTAACGTATACCACCAAGAAGATTACTATTCACGAGAAGATTATCGAAGATGACGAAACCTAGCGAGCTATGTGTGTTTGTATAATAATGTCTATGTTTGGATGACATTATATTATGTGTATGTGTAATGGTGTAATATTGTTCACAATTCAAGAGGCGATCAACTAGAGAGGTCCCTAGAAATGGGGTGGGCGCTATCGCGGATGCCGAGTACAGTGGTACGTGTCAATTCAAGAGGCGATCAACTAGAGAGGTCCGCGCACGTGGCCAGTGGCCGGCCGGTTGCATGCGAGACGTGGTCTAGAGAGGTCCGCACACGTATTACCAGAAATGTGCAACTAGATTGGTGCAGAACACACTTGAAGGAATATTTTTGTGCACCGGCCACCGGGTACATTTTGCAGTTACACTCTGTTACTCTCTCGTTTCTCTCTTCTGATCTGAGACGTTTAGATTTAGATAGGTAGGCTGCAACGACAACCGGACGTGTCGCGGCCCATTTGTCCAAGAAAAACAGCACGCGTGCGTGCGGTGTTTGACAACCTCTCCGCCAGAGCACGGATAGCACATCATAGGGAGGGTTCCGCGGCAAACGGCCGGCCTCGCCGGGGGGCGCGCGGTCGCGCCGGTTTTGACCTCGTCGAGGATCGTGTGCCGTGGCAGAAGTGGTGCGTCGAGGGCCGAGGAGTGGCACACACAGCTCGTGCATGACGGCCGTGTTTTTCTTTCACCGAAGTGCACTAATGCACAGTCGATAGACGGGGGGGCAGCTAGCTCCAACCTTCAGCGGGAAGCAAATGAGCTGCCGCCCATAGCCGAACTAAATAGACCCGTCCAGTCCTATCTACTCTACTCTATTTTTACACCATTACACATATGCCAAGAATAAGCAATAAATAAAAAACAATATACACATTAGGCCAAGATTAAAACAATGCAAATATACCAAACTGGACACCACTGACGGGCATTTATGGTGCGCCCGTCAGTGGTAACCCCCGGCTCCCCTAACCCTAGCTACCAGCACTGACGGGCCTATAAGGGCCGCCCGTCAGTGGTAGCACAGTAGCACTGACAGGCGGAATTAAAAGGCCCGTCAGTGGTAACGCTGCCACCACTGGTAGTGCACATCTTTAGTCCCACCTCGCCGAGCGAGCAGCACGCGCACTAGCTTAAAAGGGCAGCTGCACGCTACGCTTTCGAATTCCTTACAACTCTCACTGCTACTACGGGCCACCACTGGTCCCCTGCGCGGCTTGGGCTCGTGGGCCTGGGCGCTGTGCTCGGGATAGGCCTCTGGCTGGTCCCCTGCGCGGCCTGGGGTCGTGGGCCTGGGCGCTGTGCTCGGGATAGGCTGGTGTGCCCAAACTTTTTTTTAATAAACTTTTTATTTGCCAAGAATATCATATACAATATGCCAAGAATGAGCAAGTAATAAAAAACAATATAGACATTAGGCCAAGACTAAAACAATGGAAATACACCAAACTGGATACCACTGACGGGCGGCATTAAAAGGACTGTCAGTGGTAATTTCCTAACCCTAACGCAGAACAGTACCACTGACGGGCGGCCATTAAGCGCCCGTCAGTGGTAGTCCAGTGGCACTGACGGGCGGAATTAAAAGGCCCGTCAGTGGTGACGCTACCATCACTGGTAGTGCACATCTTTAGTCCCACCTCGCCGAGCGAGCAGAGTGCGCACTAGCTTAAAAGGGCAGCTGCGCCCTCCGCTGTCGAATTCCTTACAACTCTCACTGCTACTACGGGGCCACCGCTGGTCCCCTGCGCGGCTTGGGCTCATGGGCCTGGACGCTGTGCTCGGGATAGGCCTCCGGTTGGTCCCCTGCGCGGCCTGGGCTCATGGGCCTGGGCGCTGTGCTCGGGATAGGCTGGTGTGCCCAAAGTTTTTATGGTGCGCCCAGAACCACTGACGGGCATTTATGCTTCGCTCGTCAGTGGTAACCCCCGGCTCCCCTAACCCTAGCTACCAGCACTGACGGCCCTAGAAGGTCTGCCCGTCAGTGGTAACCCCCGGCTCCCCTAACCCTAGCTACCAGCACTGACGGGCCTAGAAGATCTGCCCGTCAGTGGTAACCCCCGGCTCCCCTAACCCTAGCTTACCCAGAACCACTAACGGGCATTTATGGGGCGCCCGTCAGTGGTAATTAATCCACCACTGACGCCTTCTTCTCCGCTGACGGACCTTTTGTATGTGCCCGTCAGTGGTACTCCATATCGTATATAAGCCACGCGGGACTTGGCGAAAATTTCGCCAAGTCCCGCGCGTTCTATTCGAACCAGCAGCGAGACGGTTCTCTGCCGACGCCGCCAGGCTGCTCCACCGCCACCCCGTCCTCCCCTGACGCTGGCCAAGCCTCCCCGAGCGCCGCCCCCGCCTCCCCGAAGCGGGCCCCGCCTCCCGGTCTTCGGCCAAGCCTCCCCAAGCCCGTCCACGCCGCCGCCCGAGCCCCACGCCGCCGGCTGCCACCGAGCCCTCCCCTCCCCTGCCATCGCCGACCAGATCCGCGCCATCGTGCATCGAGAAGAAGGTAGCCCTTCTCTCTCTCTCTCTATCTCTCTCTCGGTTGGTCATCGTGCCCCTCTCTGTCTTGCGCTGTGGAGGGAGGGGAAGAGGCGGCGGTGGAAGGAGGAAGGGATGCAGGCCGAACCTTGCACCGGGTTGCCCGGGTTTCAGCCTTGCACCGGGTTGCTAGGGTTGCTAGGCCGAGCCTTGCGGCAGTGGAAGGAGGAAGGAGAAAATGGCGGTCACCCTCGTTAGCTTCACCCGGTTCTATACTCTAATTGTCTTCTCGTATCTTTCTTCTTCACTCTTACAACTATCTTCTCACAATAACTAGTAGTGTATGTTAAAATCTTGTATAAATTCTCTCATACATTATATAATGATTACAATTTCTCTAGTCATCATTTTATAACTGCTACTTGTAAAACTATAGTCTCTCTTTATTTCTATTGTTCTCTACTCATTAAATAGTACTTTCTCTCTTCTCATCACATTAACTTACACTCTTGTTCTAAGTTACATCTTTATAATCAATCATTTCATCGTATCATTAGTTTTTTTCATGCTATTTCATTTTAGTGTGGCTACTCTTTTCAATTATCTTGATTTCTTTTATCAACACAACTCACTTACTACTCTCGCAATTATCTCTTCTGTTCTTAATTCTTCTTTACTTCTTCATCTTTCAATATCTATCATCACTGTTTTTTCTTTCTATCTTTTCTTAGCTTATAAATAGTTCTTCTCTTAACTTTTTAACATCTTCTCTTTCTTACTTCTTTCGTGCTACTTGTTGTAGACACTTGTGTCTCTCTTCTAATCTCTTTTCTTATTTCTTTCTACTCGTCTCAATCTTATTCAATATATCTACTTCATATTTTACTTATCATATACATGACTTTAAGAATTCGTTTGTTATTCTCTTCTTTCTGTTCTTATCTCTCTATTACTGTTCTATATTACAGCTCTTCTCTTATAAGTCAATTCTTACTACTCTCTCTTATCTCGCTTAACGCTTCTTCTCTCTCTATTTATCTTGTATTTATTTTAATTCTAACTCTAACTCTTTCATCTAAATCTATCTCTTGCTCGTCTAGCTTCATTTTTTAAAGCCTGCTCTTGTTATTTCAGTGTAACTGAATCTCACACTCTTTTCTAATTCTATCTCTCAAGATTCAAATCAGTTATCTTTATACATTCTTATAATTGCTCACTCTTCTCTTCACTTGTCTTACAATCTGTTTCTATTTTGTATACTCGTTCTAATCTCTCTCTTTTTTCTATACTCTTTAAATGATAAAATCTTATATAGTGCTTCTTGTTCTTACTTCGCTTTCATCTGTTTTCTATACTCATTAGTGGTTAGTATCTGCGGTCCAACATGACTAGTATAGAGCTATAGGGGCAAATTTGGGATATATATATGGGCAACAAATCCCACATACACGGGGGTAATATTGGAACACAGATATTGTATCTCCGCACCTGAACTCTGATCCATTCCCGCACACATTTGTTGCACATTCTCCTTAAAATTCTGTTTATGCTTTTTGTTTTATGTTAGAATTCTTTTCTTTTCTTTTGTTTATGCTTTCGTACACATGTTAGGTATGACTCTATGAGGATAAAATTCGATGCCTATGTTAAAATGGTATCTTATGTCAGAATTGTATAATAATCATGTACCAACAACCTAATAACTAAGTAGTCTTGTAGAAGTTATTCATAGAAGATGGACTCCCCGAGCCGTGCCGCCGCCGAAGCCACCCAGAAGATTGCCGAAGCCGCCGCCGCCGTCGAAGCGCACCCAGAAGGTTGCCGAAGCCGCCGCCGTGCCCGTTGCCGACGACGCCACCGCTCCGGTTGCGGAAGCCTCATCCCCTGTCAACCCGGCGAGGTACACTTAGGCACAAGTATTGATAGTGGTAGTGCCAGGTGCTGTGCATAATGCAATAGCTGTGTCAAGTGTGTGAGTGTGCAGGTGTGGATATATGTTGTGTGATGATGGAGCCCCTGGCCATCAAATGCACATTCATTTTCATTTCTTGATCTGTTTATTGTTCTATTTGTGTGTAGCTTATCATTTATACATGAACCATTTACATATTTTGTCAGGAGGGTTTCAATGTGAAATATGTTATGCATGAATTAATCTTATATTCTTGAGCCTTAATCCTGTAGTATTCCCGCTGGGGCGCGACCCGAGCAATAGAGCCCGTGGGGGTCGCCCTCGGCGTGGTGGCACCGTTCGAGCCGCCTAGGGAACAAGCCCCCATTGCTGCCGTCACAGCTGCCGAAGATCAACCTGCCTCGGAGTCCACCTCCTCCAGCGATGAGTCTGGCTCCGAGTCAGCCTCTGAAGAGGACGGGCGCCCCAGGAACAACTACCGCCCCCGGCCCCGACAAGATCTCAGACTAGGAGAAAAGGCAACCAGTTGCCAGACAGGACGTACGTCGTCACTCGAGTCGACGATGTCAGAGATGTTCCAGCGAGTCCACAGAAGGCCGCCCAGACCTTCAGCAACGCCTGCAGGTGCTTAGTCCGCGAACAAGTGAAGATCACGTGCAAAGAATTCAGCCAGTTGTCTGAGTCAACCCGTGAAGCTTTATTGAGGAAACTATGGGACAAATACCAGATTCCTGCCGCCGACAAGGACAGAGTCCAAGCGGCAGCCCTTCGCATCATGGCTAGGGCTCTCAAGACTTGGCGATACGATGCACAGAAGGTCGTGGACGACGACTGGGAAACGAAGATCAGTGCAAGATGGCCGAAGATAGAAAAGGAAGACTGGGAGCAATTCGTTGCTGAAATAAGGAGTGCAGAATTCCAAGAGAAGAGTCGCTGGGGGAAGGAGCTTCGGGCCAAGAACAAGTTAGACCACAAGCTCAGAAGCCGTGGATACCTTGGGAAGAGGCCAAAGTGGGCCATAGAGGACGCCAAACTGGCCGCGGCTGGGAAAGCGCCTCCTTTTGCGCATCTCAGGGAGCCACGGGCCAGGGAGTATATGAGGGTGCATACAAGCTCTGACCCTGTGACGGGCTCACCAATTATACAGTCTGAAGAACTCCAGGAGGTGGCCAACCGGCTGGTAACATCTCAACTCAGTGTCTTTTCTTACGTAGTTACATTGTATCGAAATACGCTATCTTCTCATCATGCGATATAACTTGCAGACAGAGCTGAGCCAGCAGCCTGCAAGCTCACAGGACTCCATCACGAGCTGCCCGAGGTGGAACGACGATCTGGCGAAGGCTCGACAGAAACCGGAGCATCAGGGGCCATGTAGTAGGCGTCGGGGATGGCGTTAAGTGGGACAAGGTGTTTCCCCGAAACCCCGAGGGTCGCCGCCGCCCAAGGAGAGACAGCCAGGAGTACATGGATAATCTCCGTGAGCAAATGCGAGAGATCACCGAGCAGACGTGGGTACATATGCAAGTCCTCGCAGCGCAGGGCGGTGCGACGATGGTCCCCGATATCCAGCCGTCTGGTTGGAGTAGCTGCGCATCCGCCTCGGACGGCCGGCCGGAATCGCTGAATCAAATCGACAGCATCACCGTAAGTTCCGTACGCTAAAACAAGTCATTACAGTAAATCCTGATATCGTTGTCCTGACTTCAGCTAGGACGGCACATCTATCCCTGTTTTGCAGGAAGCCACTAGATGCACACTGACGGTGCAGATCCCTGGCATGAAGGTGAAGGTTGCGCACGGCCAGGTCTTCCCGACGCTGGAGGGGGCAATCCTGCACTGTGTTCCTATGCAGGAGCACCATGCGAAGGTGCAGGTGGACGTCGTCCTCAACGACTACAACGATGTGTTAGTCCCTGTCCCCCCTGAAGAGGAAATGACACGGCTAGGGCAGTGCAAGAACTATTTCATCCAGTGGCCGAAGAGCCAAATTATTTTAGCTGCGGCGCCCTCTCCTCGCACGGCTCCATCTCCTCGCACGGCCCCCTCGTCCACCAACCCGTCTCCATCGGTCGGACGATCTCTCTTGGGCCTCAGCCAGACAGCTCCGACGTTCAGAGACCTTGAAGACCATCTTGTCGGGGACCAGTACAGGGAGACGGGTATGCAGTCCCCGGCGGCGAGGGACGAGCCCATGATCGATCCACCGGAAAGGCGCGAGGAGGATCAACCTAGAGGGAAGATTTTCTCTCCCGCCACACTTGCCGGAACACTGGAAGTGGCGCTAGCGGCAGGCAAGAGTCCTGAGCCGCTGCATAGGAGGAAGAAAAGCAAGAAGAGAAGGGCCAGCACCGGCGAGAAGGAAAGAAATGAGCAGATGAAGAAATCCTTATCCTTCTCGGCATCGGCATCGTCATCCAAATTATCTACACGGAGCATGAGTCTCTGGCGATATCATTACGAACCAGGTCAGGACTTGCTCCCGCAGGACGAGTTGGACAATCTGTCGGAGGACATGAAGGCGCTGCATGAAGATTACCTCAAGATGTCCAGAGAGCCGCAAACATTCTGCCAATATTGGAAGGTCAAGGTGCCAAGAGATTACAACTTCTTCATGGAGAACCACCAGGACACCTTCGAATCTCAATTTTGAAGACCTCTTCCATATGTTCAACCTCTACAGGCTCGACACCACAATGGTCAGGCTATGGGCTCTCTATCAAGCCCAAGAGTGCAGACGTCTACAGGACTCCAATATCGGGATAGTCGATCCGATATGCATGAACAAAGGCTACGCTGATACCACGGACGGTCGAGACTTTCTACAAGAATATCTAGCGCGTGTCTTCATCGTGCATAAGGACAAGGAGTACATACTAGCCCTCCTACAACCCTCCGTAAGTCCTTTAACTCAGCACCGTATGAATTTTTTGTTTTTTACGCATGTATCTCCGCCTTCTTACGTTGATTTGTTCACATTGACGCAGCGACCACTGGGTCCTCATTGTGATAATTCCAAGCTGGGCCAAGGCATTCTACTTCGACTCCGATGCACAGAAGAGATCGAACTTCAAGAATATCACTTCTATTTTGGATGCAGCCTTTTTTCAGAGCCAAGTTCTCGGGCCATCAAAAAATACCTGCAAAAGCGACAAAATTGGTACACCATTACAAGTTCCCTTGCAGAGTTCAGCCTGAAGGTAGCGTGACATGTGGGTACTACACCTGTGCCCATATGGACCTATTTGTCCGGTACAAGAACAAGCATTGGAAGGATATGAAAGAACTGAAGGCTTGGAGTGAGCTAGGACATCATTTGTACGATTGGCGTCAGGACTTTGCCCTGCATCCAAAGAGTCTTCGCCAAAATCATCAATCTTGAAGTAATCAATCCAATGGGTGAATTCTACGCCGGCCCCCAGTTTCCGAAGCAAAACTTAAGCGGGAATCAGTAGATTAGTTGTTTAAAAAACTTTATTACGTCGCTCGTCAAATATACTTGTTTTCTTTCATACCTGTGATTAACGGTTACGTGAAGTGTTATGTCATTACGAATAAGTTATATCAAATTTTATATTTGTGAATATTTCTGAAATTTATGAAAATTTGTGTATATTTGTGAAATTTATGGATGTTTGTGAAATATATGACTATATTTGTGAGAATTGTGAATGTTTGTGAAATTTGTGAACATATCTGTGAAAATTGTGAATATATTTGTGCAATAGGTGCTGAATGGAAATGCACAACAGAAGATCTACTGACGGGCACTTAACAAACGCCCGTCAGTGGTGAAGCCCGTATGGCCGTTCTGCAGGTCCTACCACTGACGGCCGTGTAGACAAAGCCCGTCAGTGGTATCATCTCACCACTGACGGGCCAGTAGACACGGCCCGTCAGTGGTGAGCAGGTACCACTGACGGTCGCCGATAAATAGACCATCAGTGGTGAGGTCCTACCACTGACGGTCCCGTATCAGACGACCGTCAGTGCTGATTGGTTTACACTGACGGTCCTCGTGCCCGTCGGTGGAGGTCACCCCTCCACTGACATTCCCAGGGTGACGGGCCCCCGCGTCCGTCAGTAGAGGGGGTTAGGTGCCCGTCAGTAGAAGCCCGTTCTGCAGTAGTGTATAGACAATGCTCCAACGCACATATCCTAGAAAGACACAATCCACAATTTTAGGTCCGAGCTTGCGCTACTTAGTTATTGATATGTTGACTTTAGCCAAGAACCTCCATGTGTGCAAGTAAGAAATTCCTAGTCCTCATAGGGATTTTTCTCTTAATTCTTAGTGGAAACTCTATTTAGGACATGACATGAGGTCAATAGGGTCTCCCCCCCACCATGCCTAAGACATCCAGCGGTGTCCTAACATGGAATTAACCAAGTCAGTCAAAGTGTGATTCTTCCTTTCGGCAACCTCATTAGACTGGGATGAATAGGGAGGCATCCTCTCATGGCTTCCATGTTTCTCACAAAAAGAGTTAAACTCATTTGAGAAGTACTCTTCAGCACAATCCAACCTAACTCTTTTGATATTTCTACTATGTTGATATTCAACCTCTCCCTTATATATTTTTATGTACTCTAGAGCCTCATCTTTTGCTTCCAATAGATATTCATAACAAAATCTAGTGGCATCATCAATCAAAGTATTCAAATATTTCTTTCCACCCTTCATCAAAACACCATTCATCTCATAGAGATATGAATGTATGGGTTCTACAGGTGCTAAATTTTACTAGTTTGCTTGGATTGAACACAAGGTTGGCACTTAGAAACTTTGACTAGTAAAAATTTTGGGATTAAATTCGTACTAGAAAGCTGAGTCATGCAACCAAAATTAATATGACATAATCATGAGTGCCAAACATTAGCCACACCTCTATTAGCATAAATATGATTCACAACTTTATTATAGAG